>OY365811.1:42979740-43026549 GCA_959347315.1 Bimastos eiseni | reverse complement strand
GATCCTTTTTTGTGGAAATATAATGATGCTGCCCATGGCGATAATAATAAAGGTTATAACTGCGGTAGTAGTGGTAGTGGTGATGGGTCTAGTAGTAATAGTAGTAGTAGTAGTAGTAGTAGTAGTAGTAGTAGTAGTAGGAGTAGGAGTAGGAGTAGGAGTAGTAGGAGTAGGAGTAGTAGGTGGAGTAGTAGTAGTAGTAGGGGGTGGAGTAGTAGTAGTAATAGTAGGTGGAGCAGGTGGAGTAGGTGGATTAGTAGTAGTAGTAGTAGTAGTAGTAGTAGGTGGAGTATTAGTAGTAGTAGTAGTAGTAGTAGTAGTAGTAGTAGTAGTAGTAGTAGTAGTAGTAGTAGTAGTAGTATGAGTTATATTATGCGCTCATTCAATACGCTATAATGGAAGCTATCGTCCTTAGCAGGCAATGCGAATCTATGTCGCCCATGTCTATACATGAAGGTCATATATAACGACGTTTGATGGTGGCGACTTCTAGCGACTGGAGGACGAACTCAAGACGTGTGAAGAACCGCGACTGATCCGTCCCTCTTCCTTTATCCAGGCTTGGGATTGGCACTGCAGGAGTGCGAGCATTGACGGTGTTTTATGATAAGGTTGCTTCTTTAATTAGTGATAAAAGGAGCAAAACGCATGCTTCGCATAGTGATTGCAATTTAACGACCCTATTTATTTAAAGATCATTGGTGTCGACCTCCTCCTCTATATCCACACGTGAGACTGGCACTGCCTGAGTGCGAGCAGTGTCGGAGTTTGCGAAACACATAAGAGACGTGTTCTAATAAAAAAAAGACATTCGTGCGTTTTGCATCGCAATCCACACATTATTATTAGCGTTACTCGTCTACCATAATTGTCGACCTAATTATGTATTCAAATAACTTTGCTGACTCAAGGTTCTCATATAGATAGAGTTGGAACGTAAAAAGAGGTGTTCTGTTGTGTTCTTTAACCGTCTTTGGTACGAAGGTAAGCTGCGTCATGCGCAATGCATCGCATCACAATAACTCTATGCATGTCACCCATACTGCCTCTCATCGGTGATCTTGTGTCTGCTCACCTGGAAACATTACTGTTTGTCCTTCTGCTGTGATGAAGTGTCGCTGTCCTCCCCATCGCATCTCCGCTAATCTACACACATCCACCGTCACTCTTTCCAGTTCTCTCCCCAGTATCACCTCTTTGCCAGGGCTCAGCATGCTCCAAATGTTCCATGTGCCAATCCTGAGTTTATTACCTAGTTGCATTTGTACTTTCTTATCTGTTTTATTCTGCATACTCCACATGCATCTTATTGGTCCTATTGTTGCCTCAGAATACTATCGTATCAAAATGCATTAGTCAAATTAGACACCCTTAAAACGTTGCTATTTACTAATATGAAAATCTCGCAAATCCTGTCTAAATATTTCAATAGGCAACGTTTGTTGTCATTTTTAAGTTGTCGCTGAATTGTTTGTCATTTTAATGCGCTTCATATCATATTCTCACTAATCGCTGATTGGGTATTGAATCTACAGAATTTGGCCATCCATCTAGAGTGTTCATTCTCGCAGTGGAAGTGAGAAAAGACAGACAGGAACTAAAACACTGTGATAGAAGCACGGTAATGGATGGTTCAGACAGGGACAGATCCATTTAAAGCTTGAAGTTAAATTTATAATGAAACTAATGATCTAACTAAATTATCGGTCGATGTTGAGACTCGAACCCAAACCGCTTGATAAACAACAGTCCAACGCCTTCATTGGACACATATACATACATACGTACGTACATATATACATATATTCATATATAGCATATATATACATGCATATATACATATATATACACATAGCTACATATATGCATACATAAAATTTATAAAATTTATAAAATTTACTGGCCGAATAAAGGTAGGTTTTAAAAAATTTGAAAACCGGTAAAGGGGTTGACACCGCAAAATTATGAAAAGCTCTCCGTTGATGAAAGTCATAAAAGCTGCAGGGACAATTATACTAAGACAGTTTTTGTGTCTCCATGACACAGGCAGAAATCAATATGAAAACAAGAGATTGTTTAAAAGAATACCGCTTTAATCTAATGATCGGTTTCTCTCCATCGGTTTCTCATCTTTAAAGGCGTTTGTTTTCCCCAGGGTATTCATTCTGAGATCGCTTCTGAACAGTTAATCTGTTAGAGGCGCTATATAAATTTAAAGATGCGATGCGATACGGTGCGAAGAGGGCAACTAGATATGTCACGCTATCGACGCAAATGTAGTACTATATTAAACGTTAAGAAGGTGACAATAAGAGATCAATTGTGACGATGAGTTTTGTACCAGAAGGTAGGTTCAATGGCTTTACATGGACGAGATGAATGAGATGGTTTCCCGTTGCTATCCTCACAGAAGATTACGAGTGAGCAATTTGTCAAGGGTAGATACTCGAACCTGTTACCTTTCGGTTCCAAGGCATAGAATCCATACCGCGATACATCCATGCCCAATTTAGATTATTAATAAGACCATGTTAATGACATCACCGATGTCTTATCAAGCAAATCTAAAATTTATATAGCGCCGCACCTTCAAATGTTCCATTAATCGGCCTTAGTGTCTGCGCCAGTTAACAAGCATGTCATAAGGCGTCTCCGGAACTGGGAAGGTAAGAGGGATAGTGATTCTAGATGCATGGGTGGTGGAAGGCATATGAAAGCGGAAGGGCCAACATGTTTAAAGCTCCTGCATCGGGCCGTAGCAGAATGCATACGCAAATTAGCCACATGCTGCTGCCCGACTGATTTATGGCATTTCTATATTTGCCCACACCTCATCATTCATCCGTGACTCTCTACATTGGCTCCCTGCAACTCAATGCATGCAGTCTAAAATTCTTACTTTGATACGAGACTGTCCTGTCAGATCAGATTTCAGATTATAGTCATAATCAGGACAACAATATTCGACGCAGGCTTGGGCATTTTGAGGTCAGAGATGAAGAACACGATTGGCTCGTGTTGACTTTTAATAGCTAACAAGTCAACGATGACCTGGAAATAAAAATACGCAAAGGTGTATAGTCACAGTTTGTGCTCTAACATGTGTCCTGAACATTCTATTGTGAATGTGTCAACCAGTCGTTGATATAAGGCGTTTGTACCGCCATCGCTCTAGCATTTTACCAATTGGTGCATAGCTTTGATCCGCTATCTCCTTTGAATTCGTACTAAAGCACAGCAGTCCAAACTTAGTTGTCTGCTGAGCTGAGACAGTGTACAACAACTGCTACTATAATATGCAAATAAATGACAGTGACTTGTAAGCTTATAAGAACTTATGACACTTAGACCTATCTATCTGAATACTTGCTAGTCGATATATAACGCAGTACAAACTCGAGTTTCCGTTCCAACCAGACGAAATTGCAACACTTGAGGTAAGATTTCATCAATGTTCCTCTAATCTTTGGAGAGAGTGTGCGCAAGAAATTTTGTGCGTGAAACATTCAAAAACGGTTCACACTTTTGGGTCAAGTTGAATGCGATGATTGCTAAATTAAGATCATATGCCTATTTAATATTCTATGGTTATAAGGTCTGATAACCAAAGAATTCCTTTGTCTAAAGCGAAATAACTTGACATATCAGCCAAGGAACCAAAATTTCTGGAATATGGCAGTTAGTTCAATTGGCAAAGAATTCCAAAATAAAAGTCCTCTGATCTCAACGTTCCGCTGCCCCAAGTTACTTCTAAGTTGGTGACATTTATCTAACGGTCTAGTTGCATGGTTTTGCACTTCGGAATTACTGCAGAACCAGTGGGTAAAATTCATGGGCAATGAATTTCGCTGTAACTTATACATAAATATGCCAGTGTGTAGTTTTTTTATGAATTTATAAGGGTCGTCTGGAGGTGGTTGACTCTGTATGACGGTACAATGATAAATATAGCTACATGCTCACTAAAAAATGAATGGGAAACCAAGAAAGACCGTCATTAAATGTCAAACCTTTGTTGTTATTCTTTACGAGTTCGCTCTCTCGAAAGACCAATGAATACATACAGAAGTTTTGTTTTTTAAACTGACAAACTGACAAACTGTGTGCAATAACATCATGTGATACACTAAGATTTTCCCTTTCATCATCTGCAAACGCCACTGTAAAGTGAGCCCCTGGTGAAAGTATTCTTGCAGTCTGCAAGTTAATCGTTGGATGTTTTTTACAGCTTTCTTGAGGGATCAAAGTTCGTTAACCTCCGTGGAAAAATGAGTTCGCATATATATGGCGCATTTTATTCAATGTTGTTTTCATAGTAAGCTTGTTAGGCATATGTCAAACACACGTATAGTTTGAAACATCTTCGGTCGTTGGATTGACTGCAAACAGTAGCCAAGATTTATATGGCATTAAAACTAATCAAGCTAGGAATAACTTACGTATTAGATCATATATTTATTAAATTATTTAATTTTCTTCAAAAGTTTTGATATGATATAGTTTTGTATTCTTAAGACTTTTCTTCGTTTTTTGAGCCACTCAAGCTGGATTATTTGCGCTGGGAGTATGGCAGCGCCTCTGATTAGGATGTAGGGCCTACTAGGAGAGGCGCTATAGAAATAGGTAAATAGAGTGCAATACAATACAATGACTATACTCTAGTGACTCAGTCCTATTTTTGCCTCCCCTTCTCACCTCTTCTCTTCCGTCGCCAACCCATCCCTTCTGTTCATCCGTCGTTTAACGCTGCATTCCTCTGCATCTTGTATTTAATTGTCTTGTTGTTCATTATACAGATTTATATTATAATTCATTTGTTTCACTTTGCATGTTGTCATTATTCTTTCATTCTAGACTCCTAGATGATTGATACAGACACATTGTCGGTTGTTTTGACAACACTAGCAATCGTCATCGCTGTCCTTCTCTGCAGGAGGAATGGCAGCAGCAGGGAGGCTGAGAAGCGATACCCTCCTTCCCTGCCCTCCCTTCCAATCGTCGGTTCTCTTCCCTTCGTTTTCGGAGGAATGGACGTCTTGCCTGAGTTCTTCATGAAGACGGCTGAGAGACTGGGTCCCGTGTTCACCTTCTACACTGGTTCAAGGCATGTGATTAATCGTCGAAATAATGGCAATGCTAAAGTAAACGGTCAGGTCAATATTTGGGATGGGCATGTGATCCAGTATTATACTTCACAAGGATAGGGATATGAGATCTACAATGACTGCTTCAAGTTCAATCCTTTGTCAAGTTTCGGGCATTTGAAACTCTGCCTATTGGTTGGTAGAGAGCCAGAAGAAAGGGTGGTGACGCTCCGTTCATATGACAATAGCGCGATAGAAGTTACCCATATTCAACAACAATATTAAGGGCGTTTTAGCAATGGTAACTTTCTGCCACTAAGAGATAATCATCAACCTGTAAGCGGGATCGATAATTGAAAATCCGTAAAAGTCGGTTCAGACTTTTTTCGCCAAGTCATTTTGGTAAAATTATGAGTTGGGTGATTATCACAGAATAAATGTTCTTGTCTGGTCTTTGTGCTAGATTGGCTGTGATACTAAATGGAAAGGAAGCAATAGCAGATGCAATGATAAAACACGGTGAAGCCTTCGCAGATAAGCCAGGACTCTGGACAGAAGCCCATCTTCTTAACAAAGAACTTCGAGGTTAGTTCTGATCCAGAACTCAGCAACGTAGCTATCATTGTTGCACCCCAGACTGTAAATGCTCTGGTACCCACAAACAAAGGAAGTAGTGGACACTTATGCAAATATATTATGTTGAGAGCATTCCTGAGTCCTTCACGAAGTTGCGTCGTATGAATTTGAGACTACATCGGTAGTTATAACCAATAAACATCCAGTTATACTGAAACGCTAAAAGGCGAATCTTTTAACTAATATTATAAAACAAGCAACCTCGTAATAACTAACATATTTTGACTGTGTACCAAATAACCTTCAACATTACAAGGCACACATTTGAATCGCGTTGATAGTATCATATTGCTTTGCATGTACTAAGCCAAATAGAATCACCCCACTTTCCATTTATCGTACTAGCGCACATTGCATCACCCTACATTGACAACGTACATGTAAGTAAATGTTCCCGTAGAAAATTCCTACTCATCGACTAGACAAGAGTAATTGTCAATACTCAAATGTTGCAACATAGGTCTGGCGTTTGCGAGTTACAACCAAACATTCAAGAAGTACCACAAGCTGTCTCTGATCATTCTAAAGGAACTCGGCTTCGGAGCTGACAAAGTAACCGAGGAACGCATTCTCCAACAGGCAGGCAATCTAGTTGATGAGTTCCGACGACACAACGGGCGCACTTTCAATCCAAAACCACTGGTAGTGCATGCCGTGGCCAACGTTATATTCGGGATCCTATTCGGACGACGCTTTCTAACCACAGGTAACGGGTGCCGCCTGCTCATAGACACGGCCGCCAAGTGTGTCGAGAACATGGACCCAGCCATCGACATTGCCCCGTTGATACGCTTCCTACCAATGTATCGAAAGAAGATTGCGGTCATGTCTCGCTGCAGCGACGAAATGCTCAAGGGGATCCACGAGGGAGTGGAGCTGAACAAATTGCCGGATGCAGAGCCGTCGTACGTCCAGCGTTTCCTCGAGGAGCAGGGACCCGAGTACGACCACCAGGACCTCATCTACATCCTTCGGGATTTGTGTCTCGGTGGATCGGACACGGTGCTTGCGATCCTACTCTGGAGTTTCACAGAGATGGCCAACAACAGAGAGATACAGTCACGCATGCACATGGAAATCGATCGGATGATTCCAGGTGGAAGGTATCCATCGCTTGAGGACAGGACCCAGCTGCCCTACACGGAGGCCGTTATCTTGGAGTTGCTGAGGTGTCACACGGTGGCGGAGATGGCACTTCCTCACGCCACGCTGAGGGACACGATGACTTCCGGGTTCTTTATACCAGGCGGTTCATTGGTAAGCTTTGTGATCGCACACGTTGTAATCGGTTATAAACGAATAGGTTTTGCTGAATTTATTTATGTTGCGTCTGTGTTATATTCAAGTTTATGTTATATTTTAAGTATTTATCTCGTTTTATGTTTATTTTGTGCTTATGTTAAATCTATTTTGTGTACAATTATGCTGTTTATAACTTGTATTTTTCTTGTTATTTTGTCTTCAACTTGCAAATTTGTGGACATAAAATAAACTAGATAACTCTGTCCATATGCGTATCTCTGCATACACGCATTCCTAAATACGTGCGCATAATTATTTTGTACAAACATCCATAGAGAGATATTTATATAAATATATATATATACATATATATATATTATATATATATATATATGTTTACATAGTATATTGATGCATACAGGCATGCAGTGGCGTCGCTATGACAAGAGGTCAGGAGAGGTAGATTGGAGATTGTGGGTTACGAGATGGGGCTAAACTTTATCTCCTCCCTGACCCCATGATTTATTTATGTAAATATCCATGCAACAGTAATCAATGATAATTTGTGACGATGCTGTCATAATCATGCGAAAGTGTGACTATTCAAAGAAGCAGCAAGTCACAGGTCAGATCATCAGATGATATTCTACACACAGTACGATTTACGCGACGAATATCACGCGGAAAACTCCCTTCACAGCGGAATGATTAGATCTACAGCAAGCAGTCTCTGCATTAACACTGTCAATGCCTGGCGACTCAGGCTATTTTTCAAGGGAAGAAATACTTCAATTAAGAAACACAACAAAAATAAAAAGACTATGATGTAGATACCATGCATTGCGTCTTTTAGAGTACTTCCCAAGATCGCTAAACACATTGCCATATAACCGATCGTAGGCATGCATCTTTTGCATATAGCTGTCTATGCAAAGATGCATAGACAATGGCACATAATTATGTATACTTACCTGCATATCTTATTATGTTGTAGGTCTTGATAAATATCTACGGAGTTCACATGAACCCAAAGATCTGGAAAGATCCGAAAACCTTTCGACCAGAGAGATTTCTAGATGAAGACAACAAGGTCATCGGCAGAGATCGGATCATTCCGTTTGGAGTCGGTGAGTTCCGGCGATATAGTGATGACGGGCTCAGAATGGTTGTCTTTGAACTAATTAACAGGTTGAGTAGAGTTGAACAAAGTGAACACAGGCATAATTGAATGGATTAAAATTAGTCAGTTGAAGTTAAGTAAGTGGTTCAGGCGAGATAGGTCAGGTCAACTAAGCCAGGTCACGATACATACAAGTACATTGTACAATTTGTACATTCACACAAATATCTATAAATAATGCTTGTGTATGCGTGCATTTTATGCGTGTGTATGTGTGCTTGTGTGTGTATATGAGTGTGTATTTGTGTGTTTGATGATGATATGAAAACTTGATATAAGAAATCTATTCAGCCAACATAATGTTAATTTTCATTCAACGACTGTTAAAACATTTATCAAAACAGTACACATTAAGCTAAAAGAGCCACAAATGCTGAACACACACACAAGGGTTGAACCAACCAACGGATTCCCGTCAAAAGCTGGCAGATGGCATGGATGTTTAGTTTGAGAGAGAGTGTGTGTGTGTGAGCGTGTGTTATCGTGCGTATGAAGTAGATAGTACAGAAAGATGGTAAACTATGCTAGGTCATGGTTTCTAGGTCAACTGTAGGTCACATGGTTAATACTAGATCGCATCTCATTAGATTCATGAGTATTATACAGAATATTTAACTAATAATTAGCAACTAATAATTAGCGCCTTGACGTAATAGTAGAGATTGCGTAATAAGGGCTTCAATAACTGCTGTAGAAACGTTTTAAGAATGGCGATAGTTGCAGTTTAACGACACTCTTTGATAACAACGACGAACAGCGTCGCCCTCCTCCTTAATTTAGGCTAAGGACGGACACTGTCATCGTGTTAACAGCTGCGGACCCATTTTATGAATGCCTGATTTTTGTGGTTCTTTAGGGCGACGTTCTTGTATTGCTGAGAATCTCGCTCGACAGGAAACCTTTCTCCTCCTCGCCAGTCTCGTTCAGCGTTTCCAATTCCTGCCGCCAGAGGGCGAGGACTCGATCGAAGTGAAGGACGTCTGTGGTCTGACCGTTCTTCCTTCCCAATTCGAAGTTCGAATTATACCGCGCAGCGAAGTTAAGCTTCCGGAGTAAGATGATATAGGAATTACCAAGAGCAGAAGAACATGGACCTCTGTTAGACTCTAGTAAATATACTGCCATTTACATGGGCATAAAGGACTGATTGCTTATGCACTTGAGATGCGTTATTAAAGAAACGTTGTCTAGTTTTACTATTATCACTACTGAGAGGCTTTCTAGCATATCTTCCACGATTTCGATCCATCTGAAGATATTAATTTGGGCGAAAGAGTGTGTCTGACCATTAAGACCTGTTAATTACCACTAAACAGTCCGACGAACAATATATCACGCTTAACAGTTTTTGTGAGTATAATTGCCAGTGAGGCAAATTGACATTGGAATAATTTAAAACGTATGACTAAATTCTCATTGTGAACAGACGTGGAAAAGCTTGCGAAGAAATGACCAACAGATTTGTTTTCATAGTCAATGCTTTAGAGTTCACGTCCAAATCTTACATGTAGGTTTAAGAAGCTAGAACCATATATATGTAAAGTAGGCATACTTTGATTGCAAGTAAGTATGTATGTTCTGTATTAAACACTGGCAAATTCACGTTGTGCCTTACGTAAAAATTCATTGGGAGAGTTGTATTCATCATTTCAACCAGAAAACTCTTTAAATACGATCAACCGTGTCTTGTTTTACCAAACCTGTTTGTAGAGTGGGCCTTTTCTTATAAATAAGGCAAACTATAATTTTGCGATACTCAAACCCACGAGACTCATTGAGAACTGAACAAATGAGAGATTAGAGTGAATAGTGTAGAAAATGATCTATCCAACAATATCCTCAAGAACGATATTACTCTGTCTTGAGCATAGAACCAGATGTGTTGCAGTTCTTGGTTTTCAATGATAATATTATGATACTGGCCTAGAGACTCTGAACATCATTGATATATGTCAGCTGAGTTCGTTTGGATGGCTCCAAGCTTCTGCATGGATCGACCATTGGTTAAGTCTTTCAGCTTACTATATAGCCTACAGTGTTTTACTAACTGTTCAAACGTCCATTGAAATTACATTTGACATCATGTAGGTTAGTACAGAGCACTCATCTGAGTTGATTTCTTGAAGAGGCGATTTATCAAGTTTCACTGATTCATTTTCAGAGACTGCTCAAAGAAATACAGGAAAGCGATGTTTATATAAGAAAATGTCCCGACAATTCATGTATTGCAAACATTTACCAATTACGATATCATCGTCATCATCATCGTCATCGTCATAACTATCATCATCATCCTCGTCATCGTCATCATCATCAACATCACGCATTCATTCATTCATTCATTCTGAGCATTTGTAGGGCGCTCCTTCGAGGACCTACTCAGAAGCGCTGCTATCCAGTGACTAAGCATTAATCGATAGTGCTGTCTATGAAGGACTAGCTGAGACCTGTAGGCCAGACCGTATCTTGCCATGAGAGTATGTTAGCTCTGCGCGTTGCATCAATATTTCTTCTCTACGAAATCTGATTAAACATCGCAAGTTGTAAAATTCCACTCCGCTCCAGACGTTTCATAATTTATTCATCCCCAAATTACAATCGCTTCCAATCGAAAACCTAATAACATTCCCTAATTAATGTTGCCGATGACAAACGCGTTTCTGCCGCTGATAATAATAAACCCGTGCGATTGGCTGCGGCGAGTCACGTGCCTGCCACCATATTAGCATAATAACGCAGAGCTGATCATCGCTGGAGGAATCAAAGCATTTCCAGAGACATTTCGGTTTCTGCGACTCGGGAGAAAATCGCTGAAAATCTCCGACATGAAGACGTTTGTCTGTCTTGCCTGCCTCTTCGTGGCTACCACGATTGCCTCGGTAAGTGTTGGCGGATTTCAGAGGGTGATTTTGAGGCGATTTTGTAGACATATAACAATATTGTCGCCGATTTGGGCAAATTCGTTGATGACGAATTACATGTGTGTCCACCGCGTACAAAGAGATGATATCTCCAAACAATGTTCGCCGATTTTTCGCACGTTGTTTGACTGTCAATGTGTGTAGAACAATGTTCGAACAATATCAGCGCAATGTTCACAGGCTGTTCACACGTTGTGGGAGAACGTGTGCACAATGTCCGAACAATGTAGGTTTAATGGTCGCAGATTGCAGGGGCGTTATGGGATTAGCGTTGAGTTAAATGTACAAGTATTCTTGACAATGTATCCCAGGCGTAAATGGAGAAAAACTGGAGAATAATATCTGAAACGTTGGAAAAATTGTTGGATAATGTTTTCACGGTTTTGGGATAATGTAGCAAACTATCGGTAAAACCGTAATCGTAAGTATCGTTTATATGGCGCCTTTTCAGGATAATCTAATCGGTAATACATTCCTTACAACATCAAAACCTGATTTCTATTTGCAATTCACTCCAATCTGATCTATTTTGATCATGTATAGAAAAGCCTTGTGGGTAATTAAAACCGGATCGGCTTTATCCGCATTTATTTGACAATTTAAGAAAAAAACTTATTAAACTAGTTGTGTCATAATTTTGTTTTGCTGCCATTAATAAGCTAGAGTGATTTTCAGTTTACGGAACTCTCCTTTGTCGCGTAAATTTGCTAATAAGGCCAGACAATTTTATATTCATGGTCATTCGTGTTTTACCACTCCCAGGGGCGTCCAGATAGGGTGGAGTGTCTGGAAGCAAATGACTACAATTCTAGGTAGGGAGTATTTTTTTGCGTTATGGGGAAATATCTTCTTGCCACTTGGGACCCGGGTTTTGCCTCCATCCGGGGATTGGCGCCTCTGACCACACCTCTATGTAGAGTGGACCGTTGTTATAAATAAGGAAAATTTTCCGAGTTTTTATTGACACTGTTATTATTCAATGCGTCAGTAATTTATCATAATAACAATAAATAAATAATCGATTAAAAATTCAAAGAAAAGTCAGAATTTAATATCTTGCTTATTCTTTTAATCTTTATTAAAATCAAAAACACTTTATATTTTGCATTTGTGTTTCAAATTTTAACCGTTAAGATTTCCTTTGTGGGGCAATAGCAACGCCTTGCATATAATAATTTATCAGAATATTTGTGGCATAGAAAATGTTAATTAAATAGCTTTCATCACTAGCAAATGAATATTAATTGCAAGACTCCATTGTGACATCTATAGGCCCAATGGTATAATTCTGTCACTTTCAGTTTTAATTTCTCCTGGCTCCAATTTTCCCAATTACTGCCCGTTTCGTGGTAGTGGCCAGTCCCACGCCTAGATAAAAGAGGAGGACGACGTTAATCAACTTTATATGTAGCAGTTTCAGTACTACTAAAGAATTTGTTAGATATGTCTTTGACGCTATTACCATGGGAAAACAATACAAATTACGACACCTCTAAAACACGAACTCACATGCTATAATAAAGACTCATGCGACGAATTGCTTATGCGCAGGGTCATTTTCAGGGATTCGTCGTAAAATAAGCTTATCACTCACACACACAGATTGTTAATTCAACTCTTCAATAGCAAGAACTAAGTCAGTGCTAGTCCCAAGCCTGGATAAATGAGGAGGGCGACGCTAATGATCTTTGTTATCACACACCGTCGTTAAACTGCAACTGCCACCATTGTTAATTCACATTCAAATTGTATAATTATGTCAATGGTCTTTGTACCCCAGAAGGTGTTGCTGAACTCGGACAATTACGCATATGCCGTATATCGCCTCCGCCACTGCTGCTTAATCTGGTGCTGCCAGTCCAAAGTCTGGATATAGGAGGAAGTTGAAGCTAATCACTCTTAATATGACAGAGTGTCACTAAACAACAAGTGGCAGGCCCACGCAAACGCGTATACACCCTATCTTTCAGAGCAGAGGACATTTCCCAAGTCACGCCGACTCGCAATAAGCGATGCGCCGTTGTGTAAATGTCTTGCAATTTAACATTTACATGGCACAACTCTGTGCTATGAGAAAAACAGAATACTAATAAAAATAACATATTACATGTCTAGCTCACAAGTGTCACATCAGCCCAATCTCCTCCACATTTATCAAGTATACATTAGTATGACACCTCTTAAACGCTGCACTTCCAGGCTATATAAGCAACGAACGTAGCAGATTTTAACTCCACAAACAATTCCATCCTAGCTTAACCAGATGCCGTGGTCCGCTTTGTCTGCGGACCGTCTAAATAAAAAAAGACAGCAATAACGTAAGCCGCTGCGACAAAGCTCGGCATTGAATTCGGGGGACACTGCCCTCTGGCCCAGCCTCAGCTTCTCCCGGTCAATACTGTCCAACCCAACTCCGCGTTAGATCGCCCAGCGGTCCATCGACCCTGCATGGCCCGCTGTAATTACGTCCTGCGTTAGAGTCCATTGCTCTCTCCTGGTCGGAGGTTTAGAGCCCATGTGGTGTGGTGATAGAGTTGGTTTTACGAAAGTAGTTCCGCATGTGGTGTGGTAATAGATTCCGTCCTACGAAAGCTTTTCCATATGTGGTTAAGTAATTGATTATATCCTACGAAATTGGTTCCACAGAATGTTGTGTACGATTCACGCGACCGTGCAGCGGAAATGTAACATTCGAATCGTTTAATTGATATCGCTTAACTGCACGAATGCGTGTTTGCTCTAGTAGTCAGCACAGCAGAGGCGTGTTATATATCGGCCTTGTCGTGACGTGGGGTCGTTTAGCAGAAATTAACCAAAACCACTTCGTATGATTTCGTCTTTCTCCTCAATGTCAAATAGAAACGTCGGGCGATTCGGGTGTGGCGAGAAATCACTTCACATGTGAAGAAATGTTAAGACAACTGAGATTCCTACCAAATATTGAACAAATTAAATTCAAATGAATTCGATGACAATAAGTCAAAATAAAGAATACCAGAACTTGACCATCTTCAGGCCAGATTTTATGCATGAGAAGACCTTTATTTGACACATTTTTAACGTGACACCATTTCTCTGTAAATAGAGGAAGGATGTGTCAGGAAACACTTTCCTGCTTACACTTCATACCAATCAGTAAGTCTGGGAATTATTTTCGCACTGTCCCTATTTGATCTAACACCGACCGATATGTCTAGGAACGCTTTTCGCACAACCCTCCTTACCATAACACCCGCCGTACGCCTAGTCCACGATCGATAAGAGCGCAACGGTTAACCCGCCATTTCCTTCCTCCCTCCATGTCTCCCTCCATCGGCCGCACTCGCTGAGTCATCGGTTCGATCGATAGCCGCCGTTTACATCGTCTGCTCATAGATGGCGCTGTGGCTTCGCGCTGGATGCGCGCCTGAGGCTCCAGAAAAAACTTACCCGTGATAAATTATCCCGGCAGGATTTGGCGACGTCGTTCTTTCTGATGCGGGATTCCCTGAATGGCTTGATAAATTTTAACGTCGACTGTGTACGTCAGCATAAATTATAGCGTGTGGAAAGAATCAGATGAATCAGATGATTAGGGTTGCCCTCCTCTATTATCTTGACCTTAGACTGGTACTGTTAGTGTAGAGGCAGAGGCGGATTCATCTACGTTGAATGGATTAAGTTTAATCTAACTAAAGATGTTCTATAGCTACATTTAAGTTGTTGTAATCCATACAAAGGCTGTTGTATTGACTATAAACACCTCTAAAACGTCCCCATGACAAGAATATAAATGAGAAGGCACAATATGTCTTCTAATAATAAACGTGCATGCCAGCTGCTTCAGTTCGACGACATTGTGAGATAGCAAAGATCATTAGCGTCGCCCTCCTTCTTCGTCCAGGCTTGGGACTAGGACTGTCAGAGAGCAGGCATGCAGTGGCGAAATCAAGAGTGTCCAAAGACCAGAAGATAGATATTCTCTAACGCATAGTTGTTCCGATACAGCATTTCTGATCTGACGTAGCGTTTGTAAATGAATGTGATTCCACACTTTTAAGCCCTAGGGCCTCACTATCTGACCATTCATGATGCCGCTGTGTTGAATTCAAACAGTGTGAGCCTACATATAACATCATCATGTGGAATATAAGGCCGTTGAATTTGATAGGACATTGTGTATTTAGTTGCTGTTTAATAGCAGTACGTATTAAGATATATATACATTACTGGCATCTACCTCCTGCTGCCTTCAGTCTTAAGACTGGCACTCCCCAATCCAATAGTACAATGAAAACTCAGTTGCAGTTTCCATAATTACTTTGAGGGACATTTGACTTTGCTGATGAAAGGTACTCTGGCGAGTTAAGATTTGAGCAACGTGTGCGTTTCACGAGTTTGTATTTCAGAATGAAATAGTTTAAAGGGTATCTAATTCCGCTATATTTTTCGTCTTGATAGCTCTGTTTAACACCCAGAATCGCTGGCATTAACTTTGAACTTCACCAGGGCCTGATTGTTGTAATATAATTGCTGCATGGTTTAACGTAGTCGCACGACATCAATGACAGCAGACAATTCATATCATATTCAGTACGACGAATATTAATTCACAGCGTCCGAAAGACACCGTTCAAAACTGCCAAAATATTTAAATGTCAATTTGGTTATCAGTTTGTTGTATCATTACATTTACTAGTTTTTCATTCAATTCTAATTACTTTTATTGTCCAATGTCATTCGTTTTGGCATTTCTGCGTTTTTATCAGATTGTTTCCTCACGAAATAAACTATAGAATCCTATCAAATAATTATGTCGTCAATTGTATCACAGAAAAAATGATAATACAAATGATGACATCAACGTTTCATTCCAAATAATAACTAACCTTTTGCTTTTCACTCCAATTAAACGGTTATCGGATATCTATAATCGTCTTTGTCTTCATTCTTTAGCACACGCAATTATTATCGAGATAGTGGCAGAATTTGAAAAGAATGCGCTATTGGCTTAGGCCTATGCAGAAATAAATGATGCAACTTTCACGAGTTGCACAAATGTACAACTAACAAACAATTAACAGATAAACAAATTGTGTCTAGATTACAGATAATCTAGCGCATTATTTTCTTGCATGAAGGTTTAACAGCAGAATATTCAATGTACGTTGACTTTAATAACCACAAAGGTGTTATGAAGAAATGCCAAGAGATGGGCCTTACCATCTCCACTGAATTTTACTCTGATTCCTTACCATAATGCACCGTTTACCATATCAGGGGGCGTCGCATGATGCAATCAAACCCACACGAACACTCAAACCTTACCCACTTTGCAAAACAATCATCATTGGAAACCGCGGACTGGCGAGTAAATCGTGAAAGAAAAACTTAGCAAACTTTTAATAAAAAACAATTTCATAATGAACACTTCGAGACGATAGCTTTTAAGAGCCGTATTGCACACTGAGCCAAAATAATCATCGAAAAAGAACTTTATAACAGAAAAAAATAATATAACATTCCAAAGACATGATCATGTGTCAGTCTGAGAATATATCTGATAGCGTCTCATAACACCTTTTAATGCTATTCAACCTCAATACATGTGGTAGAAGGTATATACATCTTTGCTCCATTTTATCCCAAAACAAAGCTCTTTAAAACTCAGATATTGTCTCATGCAAAATACAGTAATAAATAATAAATAATAATTATACAATAAAGAAAGAAGAAGAGAAACGCATACAAGCATTTGAGAACAAGTGCATGAGGAAACTGCTTAGAATTCCATGGTCAGCAGTGGTGACCACCGAACAAGTGTATCGAATGGCGAAAGTTGACAGCAAACTGTTGGGCCACATCAAGTCCAGAAAACTGCGGTACTTCGGGCACATCGTGAGACAGCCTAAAGACCGTATTGAGAACAGTGTGATGTTGGGTATAGTAGAAGGAAGCCGAAGTCGTGGAAGACCCAGAATCTGCTGGTTTGACAATGCTAAGGCGTCAGCACACGGGATCTCTTGATTGTGCGATCAAGGATGTATTGAGTAGATGACAATCTTGGGACTTGATTGTAATTACAATTATAATTACAATTACCTGTGTTTGAACAGACCGAGATGGGAGTTGAGCCAATGGTAGCGTTCATGTGTAACCGACCAGCGATGCATTTGACAGAGAGGGGATGGACGAAAGATGACGCCACGAACTGCTTCAAGGACCCCGTCGATATACTCAACTACTGCCGAAAGGTACACAGCTTAATCACTTGATGATGATGATGATGGTCTGATGATAATGACGACGATCATTTAAATGTCATTATTGACAGTATATTATACTATTACTACTTCCACCACTACTTTCACTTCCACCACTACTTTCACTTCCACCACTACTTCCACTAATACTGCAACCTCTACTATCACTATTGTTATTGCAATGTTATTATATTTTTTTTATTGTCATCATCAACATCGTCGTCGTTGTCATCATCGTCGTCACTATCATGAAGTTTATTATTATTATTATTATCATTATTATTATTATTATGTAGATTGATGACGATGATTATGCTGATTTTGTTGTTGCTTTTGATGATGACGTTGACGACGACGACGACGACGACAGATACATGTAATTCGTTCAGTCAGCTCATTCTCTGGTGAATGATTCCTCTGGTTGTTATTGCCCTAACAAGTCATATTTCCCTCGTAGGTTTACCCTAAACTGGATGTCTGGAACATCGTGGAGGCCAGTCAACCCTCAACCGTGAAAAACTGGTGCAATTTCGGTCACAGTCGATGTCACAACAAATTCTCAGTTCGACCCTATCGATGCCTAAGTCAGTCCCACTATAGGCTGTTTGTCGTTTAGTTCTAGTCAATGCATGTAATGAAGTCGTGCATTTATCTAGCGCCCATCTCAGATGCATACTCAGAGGCGCTCTCTGCGCTTGTCTTAATAATGTTAGGTCTCAGATTTTTTAACATAGACTGTTTGGTCTAAGTCATGGATTGTGTTATCTGAGATTGCTATTTGTAGTTTAGTAGCAGGATATTTGAGCTAAGGATGTTTAAGTTAATTTAGTATTAGGGTCTGTTGTGGGTCCATCTACCTAGAATGACCTTCCTCCAGCATTAAGGGCCAAGCTAAAAACTGGCTTCTTTCCATCAGCTTCTCGCTCTTTAAATACGTTTCTCTATCCCCTGAGTTTCGTGCTGAGATCGCCTCTAGCTGGTTATTCTGCGATAGGCGCTATATAAATCTACGACGATACCAACCGTTTTAAACAAACCATATGCTTCTATTAATTTGCGCTTGAAACCTTATGATCTAACCCATGTAAAACACAAAGAGCGTGTGCCGATGTGCCGGTTATCTATCTGGAATGACCGCCTTCTAACATTAAGGAATAGTTGTTATTCGAGAGGCGCTATATAAGTCATTAGATTCAATAGGATGGTACAGTACCGCCGGCGCTACATTATGTACTACAAAGCTTGATATGATTGGTAAGAGCTCCATTTTACATCACTTTATGACTCAGTTGGTTCGTTCGAGAGCGAGGCGCTTGAGGTCCCAGAGCATTGTCACTTCGACCACGTTCACAACGCCGAAGAATGCAAATCACCGAGCGCATGGAACCAAACGACCGCAGAGCTCTGCGCCAACCGCGGAGCCAGGCTTAGAGGCTTTTCCATCCTACAGCCGTGTGGAATCGATGGGTTCAGTGGAGCGGAGTACGTCTGCTGCCCTCCTCCTACGCAACAGATACAAGGTAGGCAGAGAGGAATGGTCACGCTTCGTTGATTACGTGAATTCACTATTATTATTGTTTTTAAATGTTATTGTTGCTATTGTTGCTGTTTTTATTTTCAATTTTATAGTTTTATCAGTAGTAAGACTATCATTATTGTTATTATTATTGTTATTATTACTATTATTATTATTATTATTATTATTATTATTATTTATTATTATTATACAGATAGGGGACACTTTCTACGTTTGTCCCTCACATTTCTTACACCTCTCATTAGTTGTCCCCCCGCCTCTCAAGCTGACTGACTGACTGACTGACTGACTGACTGGCTGGCTGGCTGGCTGGCTGGCTGGCTGGCTGGCTGGCTGGCTGGCTGGCTGGCTGGCTGGCTGGCTGGCTGGCTGGCTGGCTGGCTGACTGACTGACTGACTGACTGACTGACTGACTGACTGACTGACTGACTGACTGACTGACTGACTGACTGACTGACTGACTGACTGACTGACTGACTGACTGACTGACTGACTGACTGACTGACTGACTGACTGACTGACTGACTGACTGACTGACTGACTGACTGACTGACTGACTGACTGACTGACTGACTGACTGACTGACTGACTGACTGACTGACTGACTGATGGAATGATAATATACACAAAATCTTCAGATGATTTATACGTCTATAAGGTGCACTGACAATTTGTGATACCATGCAATGAGTGAGTGACTGACGTATCGATCGTTGATTGGCGTATTGACACAATCATGCATTGCTTATAAATAGATGCAAATAGTGATTGGTTGAATGTGGTTACTGATTGACATAGGCTGCTGTCATTGGCTATTGTATTTCATTGTATTGTTTCCTGCTTTATTGTTGTTCAATTAGTTCTATTGTCTCATGAAAAGCATCCAGTGAGTTCATGTATGTGTCTGTGTTTCCGTCTGTCTGTCCATATCTATCTGTCTGTCTATCTGTCTGTCTGTCTGTCCGTCTGTTTGTTTGTCTGTCTGCCTGTTTCTGTCTCTGTCTCTCCACATGTTCCATCCTCCTCATCATTATCCTCCCCCATCCATTCATCTCATGATCTCATGAGATTTTGTGTCCAATGCCCTGCCCTATCAATAACTGTTGCCACGGCAACTGCGTCCGCAGCTGTGTTGCCCCGGTGCATCTAGGCGACCAGACAGACAGACTCACAAATAGAGACAGACGGACGGACGGACGCAGAGAGTAAGACACAGTATGGTCAACAGACAGACAATTAAGCAGACAGATACACAGGCAAACATACGTACAGACAGAGTGTGACATTCAGACATGGAGAGTGAGAGACAGAGACAAAGACAGTGACAGAGACAGAGAGAGACACACATACTATCTCTCTGACAGACAAACAGCCAGACAGACAGACAGAGACAGACCGAGCGAGGTAGAGAGGAAGAGGGAGTGATCCAAGTATTGATTTTGTTGCCAGTCTGTGTAGCCTTTGTAGCATGTGATGCTGCTCTCTCGGCCGCATCTTGTTTCCGCTCTCACCCACAGAACATCCTCTGCCTCCTCATCTCTTACATCCTCCCTCCAACCATCCCTTCCTCCAATCACACTCCCTCCCTCATTCAGTCCTCCCTTCCTTCCTTGTTTTTTTCCTTCCTCCTTTCTGTTCTCTCCTTCTTTCCTTCCAGCTTTTTATTATCAAAGGTCTTTGGCGTCGGCATAAATTATCTATACACAATAAAACTGTTATGTTTTATAGATGATCTATTGCTTTCATTTTAGTTATTTTTTATATAATTATCATTATTGTACTGTTATTATTTTGAATAGCATCAGGAGTTCTTTTCGTGTAGAGCAGTTAACCAATCATTCGCATTTATCTTTGCACTAATATTACCTTTCGCATTCACACTTGACAGGACGTCATACACATGACGTCTTACGCTTGACGCCATACACTTGACATCTTACACTTGACGTCTTTCACCTATCTCAGACGGTGCCGAGAAGCGCGTCAATGACACCATTCGGACGTCACCGGTCGTTGCGACGAAGCGGACGACGGTGTCAAGCGTGACGCCGACGTCAATGACGACGACGATGACGACGACGACGGTGACGTCAATGGCTACACCATCTGGTGGAGCAGCGGAGAGCGATTACCTGCGCTACCTTCGCAATCCAGTGGACTCGAGTCAAACGGAGCATGAGTACTTCCTACACGCTAAGGCAGACCTTGACAAAAGACACCACGAAAAGGTCACAAAGGTCAGAGACGCAGATCCACAACAATCAATCAATCAATCAGACCATCAAAAATCTATCAGTCAATCAGTTAGTCACGCAGTCAATAAATGAATAAATGAATAAATACTTGATAAATCAATCTGCCAATCAATCAATTAGTCAGTCCATCAGCCTGCCAATTATGCAAATGCGATTATGATATAGCGCCCGTTTAAGTTATCTGCTCAGAGGCGCCACAGGTCCGACTATGGTTGAGCAATACGTATTCAAATGGAGAGCGAAACTCTAGTTGGGTTATCGTAGAATGTGATGTCAACTGCGGTAATCAAATGTTATGTATTTAAAGTGAAAATTTAATGTATGGATTAATATGTAGTTAATAAGTTAGTATGTACTTCATTGAACCGTCTGCAAACGGAATTATCAGATGTGAAGAATCAAAGAATGTATAAATTACAGAATAATCAAGTGATGTGATAACTATGACCTAGGCCTCTGTTGATTTTATGTGATCTAATGCTATCTACTTTGTGCAATATTTAATGCGTTGAACTCAATCTGATGTAATGTAAAATGATCTATTACGGGTCAGTGTGATCTATGATCCAAGTTGATCCAGTGTGATCTAGATCAATCACATCGAATAAGAATTAACCAAATTACATGTAATTTTGATCAGATCTGAATAATTTGATTAGAATAGGCTAGAACAGATTAGAATAATCTACCTTGGATCGTTAGAATGTGACAAATTTCAACTGATTTGATCGCATACCAATGGATTAAGATGACGTATTAGGTTGGGATAACAATATTCAACTTGAGCTTAGTTTACCGTATGAGGCTTTATCAAATTATATGGCTGACTAGTCCTTCTTTCGCTAGACGGCGCCGCTTGTTAAATTATATGCACATAGCGTAATTGTATGGTTGTTGACAATGAAATTCGACTTCTGTAAAAAGTTGCCATCATTCTTTCATACTTCGTTTTTTAAACTGCGGTTCATCGGTTTGAAATGAGATTTCAGAAGTGTCAAATAGTATTAACGTAGGTCTTTTTTGTTGTTGTGTTACAACGGGTTTCTAGATGATGAAGGAGTGGGCGAGCGCTCGTCACAGAGTTCAGGAGATCAAGAGAACAGACGCAAAAGGGGGTGAGAAGTTCAACCGAGAAATGACAGCTGTGAGTAACTGGTCATCATCAGGTTCATCTTCATCACCATTATCATTATAATCGTCGTCGTCGTCACCATTGTCGACATAATCATTATCAGCAGCATCAACACATCATCATCATCTACAACATCAAAAACGTCTTTATTGACATAATTATAATCATCATCCGCGCTGATAATCATCTTCTTTTTAATAATTATTTTACTATCATCATCTAAACTATCATCAGGATCATCATCCTTAATCGCCACTTTCACAATGGTCATTATTTTCATCGTCATCATCACCACCAAATACATGAAATCATCGTGATGATCCTGGTTGAGTCGTTGTTGTGTCGGCGTTGTCAGCGTTTTCAGAAGGCCTATGAGTCGCTGGAGAGAGAGGGAAGTCAGCAGAAGAGACAGTTGACGGCAGTTCATCAACAGAGGGTTCAGGCAGAACTCAACCACAAGAAGAGGCAAGCCATGGATGGGTATCTGGAGGCACTCAGAGACGAGGAGCCAGATGTAAGAGGATTTCTTATTAGATTAGAGAGCATTTAAGCTTTCACACATACATTCACGCATACATGCATCTATAGATACATACTTTGAGCGCCTCTAAGTAGATATCATGGAGAATGAAGGGGACGCTGGTGTAATGGGAAGAGAGAGAATAGCTTATTATGAAGTGGGATGGTTTGGAATGAATTTTAATTCAAATTAGATACAATGGAATGGGAAAGATGTTAATGAAAGTTAAGAAAATCGGGTGCAAGATAAGGAAATAGAAGACAATGAAAATTAATAGAAGGGAAGTATCATCTATGACCTACAACAAATCAGATTTGATGTGTCAAAGACCAAGATTAAATTAGTTTAGACAAGATTACAATAGATTATATTCATGAATGCATCTATTAATTCATTCATTTATTCATTACGAAGATTTTTATAGCAGCAATTCAAGGTTACTACTCAGGAGCGCTTTTGACCCCCAGCCCCAGGCAGACTCACTTGATAGTCCACCTTCCAATAGTCAAAGGCGTTGCTTGTTTATGTCTGGTTAGGCAATGATAGAAAGATTTGAGTAGACTTAGCTTATATTTTGTTCCTGAATTTCCAAATGTCAGGCGACGCGAGTCCTTAAGTCCCTGATGCACTACATCAAGACGGAGCAGAAGGATCGCATCCACACCATCAACCATTACCAACATGTCCAGGAGTCCGATCCAGTCGAGGCAGAGTCCATCCGATCGGATATTGCTGACCACCTGCGTGGCACTGACCAACGAGTGACCCAGGCCATCGACATGCTTGACCAGCTGCCAAAGTACGAGAAGAAGATTCGAGCTCAGATTGGTAAGGCTTCATGAAGCTATCTAAATTATGATTGCATTTGTATTGTATTGTATTTTTGATCATTTATATAGCGCTGCTCACCCACGGTGACCCAACAACACCTGCCTCAGGGTCCTATATCCAATGTCCATCACCCCTCGGGCTTTCCATTCAAAATTCACGTCTCAACGTTTCAGCCAGACTCACTTGAGCGTCGACCTTCCAATCCTCGACCAAAGAGATACCCACCTAAACAGCTACTGCTGCCACACTGCCTCCTCTGACTCTCCAATAATTGAACTCTGGAATTCCATGGACTATCCTTTGGACAACCCCTCTGATTGGACGCAGCACTCGTGAATATGCTTGTGCCCGATGCTTGACTTTCGAGTGGCGCTTTGGAAGGTTGGAGATTACGATTACGAAGATCTTCAGAGTGATCCCTTGAAGATTTGGATTTTACCGATTTGAAAAAAATTTATCTCTTGATCAGTAGCTCTCAAAAAATTATAACAAGTCAGCAAATCTCCTGCAGAAAAAATTATTCGAAGATCAATTAACAATTATCTGCATAAAAAATTGCGGATTTTTTCCGCGGAGCTAATAATATTGAAGCAATTTCTGAACTTCGGATTTTTTTTTAATGTTCTGCAAAGATTTGCGGCAAATGGCTGCTCCATAACAATCTTAAAATGTCGAAACAATGTTCTTCTTGTAGAAAAATTCAAGAATTTCACACGTAGATAAGTTTTCTTGAATCCAGAGAGTTTCTCTTGTAGAGAAATTCCTGAGCAGCTATCAGTCGCTAGACGAGAGTCTCTCGGTGATTATGACTAAGATCAACGAACAATCCAACGCAGGCAAAAAGTCTCAGAAGAAGATCGAAGCTGGATCATCCACGTCCGCCGAATCCTCACCAACGGACGGAGGTCAGTCCTGGCACCTTTTGGTTGCCTTGGTAACGCCATGACATCCGTTGTCATCGTAATACGGCTTCGATTGTCTGTATTTAGTTGTGATTCAAAATCAGACAATGAGATTAAAGTATGTACCTAGAAACAGATGGATAATTGGATTTGTGGATTGATGGTTAGATCACTTGAATGATAGATAGATACAAATACAAATTGATGGATAGACAGACTGATGGATGTACTGATTGATAGATTGATAGATAGGTTGATAGATTGATTGATAAATTAATAGATAGCTTGATGAATATATTGCTTGATAGATTGATATGCTGACAGATAGATTGATAGACGAATTGGTAGATTCATAGATAGTTTGATAAGTAGATTGATTGCTAGAGTGATTGATTAATAGATAGACTAATGATAGACGGACTGATAGATTGATAGTTAGATTGATATGCAGATTGATGGATTGATTGATAGCTAGACAGACAGGCAGATAAATTAATGTGTGAAATAGTCATTAATTAGTCAATTGACGAATTTAATTATATAATAATTACTTAGTTACGCAGCTGATTCGTTGGCAAAACATTTCTATTGCGATGACGACACCGACGACGACGATGATGATTATTGAAGATGAGCCCATAGTGTATAATGAGGCATAAGTTCACATTTATATAGCGCCTTATGAGTTCAAAGCCAACACCGATCCATTCAACAGGTGCTTCAACCAGTTCAAGGAGTGGCGTCTTTGCCAGTTCCGCGTCGGCTACCTCTACCACCTCGACGACCAGCGAGGAACCTCAGCCATCACATGGAGCACACCACTTGTCCAGTCCACACTCCGTCCCTCACACTTCCTCCGTGGGACAGCTGGAAAAGGTGGATTCTTTGGAAAAGGATGCGGACAAACACCATCACCATGTGGAGGTCAAACCAGCAGAACACGTGGCATACGTTGATAAGAGCGATCTAGTTGTGCTCGAGGTGAGTGGCTTTACTGATTGGTTGGTTATTTCTTCGACTGGTTGAATGAATGAGTGAATGAATTAGTGAGTGAATGGGCGAATTAATGAGTACTTGAATAATTGAATAAATGTTTATATTATTTAATTATTGGACTATTCAATAATTACTCGATTGGTCGATTTGACTCAATTAGAACTGTTTATAATAAGTATTGGAATACGAATGGAGTAGATTTTATTCTGTTCAGATAGTTTTTTCTTTATCGTTACCTTAATGGCTCTCAATATCTGGTTGATAATTACCGATGTAGTAGTTTCACATTAACGACAGTGTGCGATAACCAGGACTATTAGCGTTTCCCTCCTCCTTTATCAAAGACTCAAGACTGGCACTGCCGGACTGCTAGCAGTGCTGGAGTTATAGTTTCCCGTTCTGGTTGCTCCAATGGCCATCGTGACCAATCAATCTGGTTATCTGGTTAATATTACCGCTGTAGAACTACATAAAGAAAAGACCTGTGAAGGCTGACAGCGGCTTCAACGTGGCCGCCCCTTTGGGCATCGCAGTCGGTGGCATAGCGGTCTTCGTGGCCATAATCGTCGGCATAGCCCTCCTGCGAAAGCGAGTGACGGGAGCGCCAGGGCGACAGAGCGTGACGGAGATCGATCGCAGGGCCACCCCAGCCGCTGACGGGGCCCCAGCCGCTGTGCCAGGGTCCGGGGCAGGAGCCAACGCCAAAAAGGCGCCGCAGATCAACGGGTACGAGAATCCCACCTACCACTACTATGCCGCGAACGCCTAGGCGCGGCGGATGTGACGTCATCGTTTGGGCGGATATGACGTCATCGTCATCGTCTTCGTCTTCGTCGATGTGGACGATTCTCTTCTCGTCCGTCGGCGAGATCTCGCTCTGCGGTCTTGTTTCTGCTTCTTCTGTTTTATTTCCCGTTTTCGTGAGGCGAACGATTTTTGCGAGAGTTCCATTTTTGTCGGTAATTGTAATCATAAGAATCGTAATGGCGAATTTGAGGGGCGCCGCGGTTCGAAATTGATTTCACGTAGGTTCTCGCGTCTGTGTTTTCTGTGGAGAATTTCTGTGTTTGAGGAGAATATTTGCAGAGAATTATATTGTCGGTAATTGTGAATGTGTAGATAATTTGATGTCAAAGCTTATCGTTGCAGAGATATGGAGGAGAAAAAATGAGAAAATTAGACAAGAGCATTAATCTCTTGAGAGACAAATTCTCTCTAGTAAATGCATCGTAGGTATCGTGCCGAGAATTTGATGTCGGAGCATTTCTCCGGAGAATTTTGCGAGAGACAAATGAACTGACGCGTCAAAGGACACACGAGGAAGGGTGATATGGAAATGTTGATGTCTGAAGAGAATTTAACAAACATTTCTCTCTCTCGAATAAATCCGCTTCTTCCCGGATGTTGAGTATGTAATTATCTTTTTCTGTTTACTATTGTACTTCCCGTACTTTTGCATACTATTTAGCAGCAAGAAGTACTCTTTTCGCAAGTATGAGTCACCTTAAGTATTTAGTCTTTACTCGTATTTGTGTGAATTTAAACTTGTAATGCGATTACATCGTTTGGTGACTTTACATGATTGTAACTTGGACTTGAATGAGTATTTTTCATTAATTAACTTATTAGTATCTACGGCCACAGAAGCTCAAGGCTTTTTTCGTACTGCTCATAGTTTTAGCCGTTTTAGAATCTGCTGCTATGTCTCCCGTTTTGCCTATTCGCTGTTTTTATATTCGCGTGCTCTTGTTTTTCGTTAAAGAAAAACCATTGAGGCGCTTGATTCCCATTTCGACGAAGTTTCGCCTATGGAGAATTAGCTGTATTTGATTTCTTGAGAAATGTCTGAAATTTCTCTTTTAGAAAAATATCTGAAATTTCTCTTCCAGAGAAATAGCAGAAATTTCTCTTATAAAGAAATTGATATTTCTCTTTTAGCGAAATCAGACCGAATTTCTCCGGGCTTCTTTTGGCTTCTGAGGGAAAATTGCCGAATTTTGTAACCCACGTAGATAAATGACACTATTTTCTCTCAGAGAAATTGCAGAAGCCCTCCGCAGTGGAGAAATAATTAAATCATCACCCACCGAGATATTCTTGTTATCAGATCATTTCAGGATGATCATCTGCATGATCTAATCTCATGACTTAGTATATCCTGTAATTTCCTGCTAGCAACTCATTTATAACTTATATTTAACTTCCACCAAAAGAATCAGCTTTTACTTCAAGAATATAATTTATTAGTTGCCAAACAATTCTTTCTAATTCCGGAATGAATTAAAAGTTTAGCGACAGCTTATGGCAACGCATGGCGTTTCCGTCGGTAGAAATTATTTTGCCAAATTACAGCTCTTACTCTATTCATGTTGGATTCTGTTTATGGCACGTGTCAAATTAAATATGAGCAAAGACAATTTAAACACATTTGCATTATAATACTTTGTGTTTATGTAGTATTTTTTCCACCAGAGTTGAAATTCTTAAACACCTTTTCTAGAACATCAACTGTTCCCTATAATCTCCTAATTTTTGAAATGCGTATAGTTGAGGCAATTGGCATCCTAAGTCTTAGGATTTGTCGATAGTCTAGGAAGGGTGTTCAAACATTTGAAAATCTGGTGGGAAAAATCCGAGATAAGACACAAGATATCCTAAACTATGGTGTGAAGATTGTCTTTTCTCAATGCAATTTGCTGCACGCTCTATGAATAATTGTGGCTTTAGACCAGCTACGGTTTGACATAACTACCTGGGCGCAAATCAAACTGAATATGTTACAGAACTGTTATTACTAATCTGGCCACATTAGTGACTGTTTAAGGTGTTTCCAGATTTAACTTTCACGATATATTTGTACAGTTCGCGAGATATATATATATTGTCATTCTTACTGTAATCGATGCGTCTTAACATAGACCTAAATAATGTTGAACAGTCGACGTTTGTTATCATTGTGAGTTAACTGTATTAGGTGTTTTTGTGGCGCTGTACGAAACGCATAAGACACCCTTTTTAAGTGTTGACTGTAATTATTGAGTGAGTGAAAATCTAGTCATCAAAACTGTAAAATATCGATGTATTTTAAATGTCTTTACGTCAAATAAAACGTTATAACAAATATGCCTGTTTTCTTTTATTTTAAGATGCTTTGGCAATGGTGGGTCCGTAGTAGTTTTAGCTTAACGACGCTGTGTGATAGGAAAGTCATTGGCGCAGCCCTCCTCCTTTATCCAGACTTGGGACTGTATAGCGGTTATGAGCCGCTTAACTCCAAATGGTTTGGACTGGTCCACCTACAGGTAGAAAGGGGGGACAGGCTACAGCTAATATTCAAACAAATTGAGCCAACTATACAGTCGGGCAACGTTAAATTCTGGGACTTTAACCTACACTCTCCTCAGAGAATAGCCCCTCTGTCGCAGTGGTCTGTGGCTTTTACCCGACGAGAAAAAAACGAAATATATAAAATTGAACTTCTGTTTCATTCATTAATTCAATTATTCATTCATTCGAATGATTTATATAATGCCCGTCCTATTCAACCTGCTCAGCCCTCTGTTGCCAGAGGTATACGACGAATTCCTAGCCAATTTATGGAAACTAAGAATTATATTTCAATAATCAAACCTGCATTTAATCGAAGGAGGAGAGATAGGTCATGATACACTGTAGTTAGGCAGCTACTAACTAACCCTAACTCAGGCACAAACGCATATTAAATTCCAAATCTACAAAGTCAATTGCGGTATAGTCAACGCTAACGGGCATCCATGAAATAACATTCGATAGGCTTAAAATGTTTGACGTTTCTTAGACAACTTTAAATCCTGGAATCCAAATCTATTTATAATTCATGTGAACCTGAAAATAAACTGCAACAACACGGGCTAGTACTACGAATGGCACTCTTACTACGAAAGATTCTTCTTAAACAAAAAGTTCACATAATCATAAGTCATCTTCAGATGGAAACAAAAAATCGTCTGTTTACAACGAATTGCTGATCATCAATATTCACCAAAGACGTCTTATCTCTGCGAATCGACGTTAGCTATCAAAATCATACAACGAAAATCACTCCTTGGCAGTTTTACCCGATAACCATTAATAGTTTGTGTGTATTCAACGCAAATAATATTTGTACAATTTCACTAAAAAATAACTGATCGCCTAAATGCCTCTCGCAGATTGAAATACTATAGCCAAATAAATTTAATTGATTGTTCGCTAAAAACTACTAATTCCTAGTGTCTCTATATATGTGTTTCAATAAATGTTAACGGCGTTGTTGATCACAATTCTTAAGTCTACTCATCAGTGAGATTTATCGGTCAAAATTTACACCTTAAAAACGCTTGCTTGTGATGCTACTAAATTGTAGCTTTAGGTTGCAGTGAGGAGACCAATAGCGTGAACTAATTTTAAAGATCGACGTTTAATGTCTCATATAGCCTAGAGTATTAACACTTTAAAGGTGTTTAACATGCCGTAACTTACCACATTTCAGCTGTCGTCCGCTTCGTTATATACAGGATAGTTAACGTTAACGTTCTTCCTATATCACGAATACTAGACAAACAGAACAACACCAAGAACTACTCCCACTACTGCAACTTTGACTACTACCAATGCTACTACTATTTCTATGGCTGCAGTAGCTTCCGCCTCTCTTGCTTATGCTATTCATAATCCTCGTCTTCCTACTTCTTCTCCTGTTCAATAAGATGGAAAATCTGTAACTTCTGTTTTATCGTTAAACATAAACTCATATGGAAACTACTGATTCCTAGTAAAAGAAATTGAAATTACTATGCCTGTGTACGCTACAAAAACTATTAATGTCTGTAGTTATTACTCACATGAAAACTACTGATGCCTAGTGAACAACTGTAACTACCAGGCGACTGTACACTACTAAAACTATTAATAGTTATGGTTATCATTCTCTAAAATATACAAATCGCTATAATTTAATGAAAAATAAATAATATATGGTAACCATTGAACATCGTCTATTCTCAAATATTCAATAAAAGCTGCTGATTGTTTTGCTATCTTTGAGTATCGGTCAAAGCGAAACGGTTTTGCTGATCAAGCTCATCAGCAAGAAGCAGCTATTGAAATAAACACCTTTAAAATGTTTTGACTCAACACCATATATTCGTGAATGGGAGCTGCATTAGTATCATAATTTGTATATGCATAAGCTTAACGTAACTGATTTTAAGGTGTGTTAAAAGACATTGTTTTTACTGATCAGCTGATGATCTACCACAAATACCAAGCTTCAATCACAATAGATGCCACTACTAGGATACTATTATAAGTGCTACTACTACCGCTGCGGCTATTGCTGATTCTCAATATTCTGATTAATCCTCTACATCCATTTCCTGTTTGCCCCAGTCCCAAGCGTGGCAAAAGGAGGGCAGCACTAATCGCCTCTCGTTAAACAACAGCCATCCAGGCTGATTGCCAAATAAATGTCAAAGGCAGCAATTCCGACATCTTCACTCAGAAACTACTAATCGTTAGCTTACAATAATATATGTGATCGCTAGTATTATCTGAAAACTACTTCTTGCTACAAACCAACGAAAGGTAATAACAAATGGCAAAAAACTCCTAATCACAATAACACAGTGAAAATTGTAATATGGGTCAACTACCTGATAAGCATCAATAGATTGTATTTACTGAAGATAGTATTTGCATAAATTCACTGAAACTTTTGGTGATAATTATATTATCGTGAACGACCATTTTCAACTTCTGCGCTGCAAAAACCCAGGAAGTGCCAGTCCCAAGTCTGGATGAAGAAGGAGGGGTCTTTGTCAGCACGCAGTGTCGTTAAACTACAAAGTCTACATATGCCTATCAACCATTTGATTTCGAGCGTTGCGAAGAATCCAGCAGCACGCTGCGTTGTGATCGACATTGAGTCAACAACATACATTGAGAGGGAAATTGTGAAATAATAAAAAAAATGTTTTATTAATATATAATAGTAAACATTTGACAACACTCTTTGTGACTATAGGTTGATACATTTTTTGCGATCAGAAGCATTTAAAGAGATTACTTCAGATTATAATAGAATCATGGATGGATGCATTGATAGTGGAATGAATGGATAGATGGACGGATGGATTGATGGATAGACGACTGGAAGGATGGATATATGGATGGATGGATGGAGGGAAGGATGGTGGAAGGGAGGTAGGGAGGGAAAAGGGATTGATGAACGGATGGATGGATGTATGCATGGACATGTGGATAGATGTATGTATGGATGGATGGATGGATAGACGGAAGGACGGAAGGACGGAAGGACGGATGGATGGATGGATGGATGGATAGACGGAAGGACGGAAGGACGGAAGGACGGAAGGACGGAAGGACGGAAGGACGGAAGGACGGAAGGACGGAAGGACGGATGGATGGATGGATGGATGGATGGATGGATGGATGGATGGATGGATGGATGGATGGATGGATGGATGGATGGATGGATGGATGGATGGATGGATGGATGTATGCATGGACATGTGGATAGATGTATGTATGGATGGATGGATGGATAGACGGAAGGACGGAAGGACGGAAGGACGGATGGATGGATGGATGGATGGATAGATGTATGTATGGATGGATGGATGGATAGACGGAAGGACGGAAGGACGGAAGGACGGATGGATGGATGGATGGATGGATGGATAGACGGAAGGACGGAAGGACGGAAGGACGGAAGGACGGAAGGACGGATGGATGGATGGATGGATGGATGGATGGATGTATGCATGGACATGTGGATAGATGTATGTATGGATGGATGGATGGATAGACGGAAGGACGGAAGGACGGATGGATGGATGGATGGATGGATGGATAGATGTATGTATGGATGGATGGATGGATGGATAGACGGAAGGACGGAAGGACGGAAGGACGGATCGATGGATGGATGGATGGATGGATAGATGTATGTATGGATGGATGGATGGATAGACGGAAGGACGGAAGGACGGAAGGACGGAAGGACGGAAGGACGGATGGATGGATGGATGGATGGATGGATGGATGGATGGATGGATGTATGCATGGACATGTGGATAGATGTATGTATGGATTGATGGATGGATGGATGGATGGATGGATGGATGGATGGATAGACGGAAGGACGGAAGGACGGAAGGACGGAAGGACGGATGGATGGATGGATGGATGGATGGATGGATGGATGGATGGATGGATGGATGGAAGGAAGGAAGGATGGATGGATGGATGGGTGGGTGGGTGGGTGGGTGTTTCAGTTTCTAGAATCATATCATGTTCTACTGAGATCTCTAATGGTACTGTTTGGTATTAAAAGATTCACCGACATTATAAAGGTCTCTAACAAGAACTAGATAATTATTGATACTCATTTGATCAGATGATCATTGCCACGAAGTAACCTACCTCTTCCAGTCTGCCTATGGCACTTAGTAGTAGCCCGGCTTCAAGGTGCACTTCTGAACTTTCTGTAAGCTGTGCATTATCAAATTACAGTTGCATTGTAATGTATGAGGATTATTTAGCTACTTTGCCTTCTACAAAAATCATATAATGTTAGGAATTATTGGAAACTTCTCCTATTTGATTAATTCCGTGAGATTGGGCTTATATGCATTCACACTATACTAATAGTTAGTAGCTTTCAGTGAAAGGTGGTGATTTGTAGAGGAAGTATTCAGCTGGATGGTGAAATTTTCGCTAAACATAAACTACTACTGCGACTAGGCTACAACTTCTAATATAACTAATACCAGGCTTCAGCAACTCATACTACTTCCATTACCACCACTTCCCTTCCTTTAACTACTGCTACTACAACAACTGCTAGTGCTCATTATCTTCATTATGATGCCGCGTCGTTAAACAACAAACGTTAATAATAATTTTCATTTATTTTCAAACTGACAACAGCGCAATATGAATACAAGTACAGTATGAACGAATGATGACATGTTATTATAGGATTCATCTTTAACTGTCGGCATCCGTGACAGAAGCCATCACATAATATATAAAATTTAACAAACGCCGCCGCCTAGCGAAAGAAGAACCAGTTAACATTACAGGGATACGGGAGTGGAACTCTGTTTCCCAGCTCGGGATCACAGTGTGATATCCATCAGACGACGACCTCTTCCTGAAAATTACGAATCGCCAAATATTATACTGAATAATACGCTATTGTAACTAATCGCGCTCAAATTATAATATACCGTAATAAAATGAATCTCGTTGCTTATTCACTTAAAAGATAGCTTTTATTCTATTTCTCTAAGTATCAATCGAAGTGAAAAGTATTGTTGATCGATAAATGCAATTTACTCACCTGTGAGACATATACCTTTTTAACGCTTATAAAGTTGTTTATATATAGCCGCACATTTGTCGTAATATTTGGTGCTTTTGTAACCAAATAATATAAGACCTAAAAGTTCAGTTGAATCGATGTCAATTGCTTTTTAGCTATAAGGTTGGCTGAGGTAAAATCTGGCTGAGTTTGAGCTACATGAATGGTAGGTCTGCTTGGTAGTCAATATGAACCTACTTAAGGGAAAATGTGGGGCTGCAAATTTAAGGTCAAATTAGAAACGTCACAAAAGGACATAGCATTGTAATTTGTGATATAGAGTGGCGCTATTATAAGTTTTCAATCACAATTACAATTTACAATATGACATAATATGTCTCGTCGTTCCTGGCATTGTGCTACGAAGACGGGCGTGAAAGATCGCCTTATAATTACTTTCCACGTCAGAGTAGTCGACAGTTAATTCCGATAACTCATAATATTATGTGAGGTAATGTTTTAAAGTAATCCGCCATTTCGGACAATTTAAGTTCGAAATATTATGGACTAGATTGTTGGTTGCCAATTTTATCGACGCGCGTAGCAATAATTAATATTTAACACGCACATTTTTTATTGAAATGAAGACTTCTGATTGTTGCAAGATGCCCTTGCATCAATTCCCATGTGTACTTTCATAAAGTGCATCCGATTGATTTTTTGATTATTTTTTGATTTTGTGAAATTTCCCTACATTGTGCACAATGTAGGTTTCAGTATGTTTTGCTGCAGGTTATTACTAACTAAAAAACAAAAACTGGTTTGTCACAAATTTATTCTAGCTTTTTTTTATATCTGGCTGACTAATTGCAAAATACAATCAAATCATCAGTGAAGAATAATGGTCAAGATAGACACCCTAATTACGTTACAAAGTTATTATTATTATTATTATTATTATTATTATTATTATTATTATTATTATTATTATTATTATTATTATTCATCATTGGCATTGCCAACGGATCTGTCATCATGCTATCTGGGTCGCCGCTTGTCAGTGGACTGTAATCTTGACATGGTGCCCTGAAAAGCCACCGCATTGAAACGTTGGATCAATGCCGACAAGTTCTGGAAAAGGAAGTTTGTCTCTCGGGTGTCACCGGTAGTTGTCGAAAGTCGGCGTCCAGTCTCAGACAGAAAGGCGAGACCCTCGCTATTGACGGGACCGAAGGTTTCTATAGCGATTGGAACAAAAGTGTATTTCTTCTCTAGCTCAGAATATTTTGTGTGTTTCCTTGTGGCTGCTATCTCCGCCGCTCCTCCAGCTGTGGAAGTTGTTTCGGGGATATAGGAAGCGGCCACTGTGTCCACCACAGTTGCGTCCCAAAGTAAGGTCCGCCCCCCACTCCACGGTATCAGGGTCTGCCCGTCCGGTTTCTTTCCATCTAATCTGGAAAGACCTGACGGTTCCTTGACTGCTAGAATACCGGCTCTGTTGAGGCTGCGATGGATTAGGTCGTTGATATTACAGTGTCTTGCTTGACGGCCAAAACCCAATGAACAGGACAGGCCATGTGCGCCTCTGGCTGAGACGAAGGCGCCGCATGCGCAGGTGTGCGGCTCACAGATGGCCACCCCTAAACGTAGGCCGACCGCCACCCTCACGGTGTCGTCCTCCAGTCTGAGATCGCGAGAAACGAGCGGGAGAGCGTATAGCCAGTCCGAGGCGTGTGGTGACTGCAAGGCCCTTAGTCTCGCCTGGTCGTAGGGATCCTGTAGCTTTTCTTCTAGTGCAGACAGAACCGCGTTTAACAGCGGTCTGTCAAAGTGGGCTTGTTTATGGCCTGGCGTCGTCGGGGCAGAAGCTTCGGTAAGTTGAAGCCAGGTAGACATCGCCGAGTCGCATGCTGAGTCCGATTTCACCGCTGCTGATTCTAAGATGAGGGACTGGATCTGGAGAGTGCCCGCGGCTTCAGCCGCGGGCACTCTCAAAGTTATAATATAATAATCGTAATCCAATACACAGTGAGTACCTACGAGAAAGTCAGTATCAACGGTCAGAGCGACAAAAAACGGTTTCTATTTCTGAAACTCTTACGAAAATAAAGTCGATTCCAAAGATGTTTATTTTACAGTTTTTTTTAATTCTATAACTTCTAAATTTTGATGACTTCTATGGTTTGATTCTTTAATTTAAAAAGTGAGTTAAGTAATTATCAGTGTTCAAACAGGCAAGATTGATGTATCTACCATAATTATCAGAACTTAATTATTATAATAACAGATCTGAGTTAACTAAACAATTTAAAGTACGAGAAGGCTGATTGCGCGGGTAATTCATTGATTATAACGTGGGCTAAGATCGTTTTGTGGCGTACACCGTTCGGACGCTACCAGGTCGCGCAACGGTGTCGGCTCCAGCCCTCTTCTGTGTCTGGAGCCACTCGAGTCACTTCTAAGTCGATTTTTAGTATAGCCTGACTGTTCTCCATCTCTGCCTATCGTAGCAGTGACTGTCGGAGGAGAATCGGGGTTGACCGTTTCTCAAAAAGAGGCAACAGTATATGACTCTGTCTCGGGATCAGACTATCTCTTCCGCGGTCGCCGGATGGGCAACGTCCTGAGGATGGCCTTTATTCAGAACAGGGTTCGCTCTTTTACCGACCGGAGTCTTCCCTTTCTTGTTTGCCCGCTTAGAGACGGTTTTCCTCTTTCTCTCTACCTGACCTGAGCTTCGTCGTATCATTCTACATCTCGTGACTCTTAAACAATCGCCAACAGGGGGCATCAAACGTTCTCCCTGTTCCCGAGAACAGAAATTGTAACAAGTCCCATCGTCACTTTGCCATAGGCAATACTGGTCACTGATCTTAACGTCGCGTTTTCCCAGACACTTATCCACCGGATGTCGCACCTTCCACTCACCATGTACCTCTCGTTTCATGTCCGTATGTGGCATACCGGCCTCACACGTATAAATTATCATGCACCACGATTGACCGTCCTCTGCGTTATGCAGTTGTCCACCAACACCGTAATATATACTGAGACTTCGGGAAAACCAGGGAAGAATCTATGACCACGTTAGGTTGCCAAGAGGAATATTTATCGAAAGACCGTAAGACAATCAAGAAGAGGTATCACGGGGAAACCGCGATTAAAGATCTTGCGATCAGACGCGCAAGTAAAGATATCGCGGAAGACCGCGGAAGTAAGTATGACCACGTTAGGTAGCCAAGTATATATATATATTACAAGGAAAAGAAGATGAGGAAACACCCGCAATTATTGAGGTCTTTGGCACCAGTCACGACCGTTTTTCTTATAATCGTCGTAAGCACCAATGTGGTCACTTTCCCCGTATTTATCGAACGTATTCAATGGGAAACTTTCCCCGTATTTATCGAACGTATTCAATGGGAAACTTTCCCCGTATTTATCGAACGTATCCAATGGGAAACTTTCCCTGTATTTGCCAACAGTTCCACCGGCCTCTCTCTCGGTCTGTACGGTTGCCACTGCGGAAATCTAGCCGGCTTGTATCTCTAGCGACCACCATAATTTTCTCGGTCTCGGCCACCGGAACTTTCGATTGCGGCCACCCGAAACTTTCACGTATCCAACAACCTGCTGGAAAACTGCAGGATTAACTATGACCAGTCTAGGTAGCCAACATTTATATTTCTTGGTTACCAAAACTTTCTCGGTCTATACGAACGGTTAACCCGGTCTTTACACAGATCTGTAATTTATTTATTTCACTTTCGAGGAAGCAACCTCACAATCGGCTGCAGACTTTCTCGCGATCGATAACAGGGTGGGGCCCCAGCCCTATCAGATCGGCGAAGTCGGTCTCAACACCAGACGCTCGGCTGTAGATCGGACTAGTTTTTTTGGACGCCCTCTCGTCCCCAACTATATTTTTATCGCAACTTGCCATGAACCAGGCTTTGAACGAACGCTCACCGACCACACGGGTGTGAGGTATTAATCGCTAACCAAAGAATTCAATGCACCGTATATGCAGAGCAGTCGTCACCACTCTACAATATAAGCAACGCACCGCATGTCAGGCAATACTCAACCCGATTCATGCGTCTGCACGCTATGCACAGAACTAAAAACCGCCGATCGGTCTTCCATCCAATACCAACACTGTAAGAAAATGTACGTAAATTAAGCGCTATGGCGAGCCGATTAATTACGAACAAATTCTCTAATCCAAGCCTTGTGGCCTGTCCGCCACAGTTTGATGCAAGATGAGGTGCATCCACTGTTTCTGCCTTCTGTAGGCCAACTGCTACTGTCATGGTGTCTGTCCAGGCTTAATGTATCATTGTAGTTCAGTGTGCTAATTACAGTGGTAGTACAAGACTGTAGTGGAAGGTCAGATGCATACGCCACAGTTAGGCATGGTTTTGTACCGCATGCTATGAGAAGTTAGGGCATTGCATGGGTATTATGATATGATAACTATGGTGTGTGCGATATGATTGATAGATGGATGGATGAATGTACTACTTGATAGATGTATCGAAGGATGAATGGACGGACGGGAGGGAGGGCGGACGGGCGGGAGGGTGGATGGATGGATGGATGGATGGATGGATGGATGGATGGATGGATGGATGGATGGATGGATGGATGGATGGATGGATGGATGGATGGATGGATGGATGGATGGATGGATGGATGGATGGATGGATGGATGGATGGATGGATGGATGGATGGATGGATGGATGGATGGATGGATGGATGGATGGATGGATGGATGGATGGATGGATGGATGGATGGATGGATGGATGGATGGATGGATGGATGGATGGATGGATGGATGGATGGATGGATGGATGGATGGATGGATGGATGGATGGATGGATGGATGGATGGATGGATGGATGGATGGATGGATGGATGGATGGATGGATGGATGGATGGATGGATGGATGGATGGATGGATGGATGGATGGATGGATGGATGGATGGATGGATGGATGGATGGATGGATGGATGGATGGATGGATGGATGGATGGATGGATGGATGGATGGATGGATGGATGGATGGATGGATGGATGGATGGATGGATGGATGGATGGATGGATGGATGGATGGATGGATGGATGGATGGATGGATGGATGGATGGATGGATGGATGGATGGATGGATGGATGGATGGATGGATGGATGGATGGATGGATGGATGGATGGATGGATGGATGGATGGATGGATGGACGAATTAAGAGATGATCGATTGAATGATTAGATGAATGAATTGAAGGTCAAATATCTCGACGGCGTTATTCGAAAACTTTTTCCTTGGCCTCTGCATACGCAGCGAATTAATAATATTCTGGGATGTCTGGGCATGGAAAAAACATCATCGCGTGAAAAATTAAGTCCACCCTCAATGGTTGCATAGCTATTTAAAGCCCTTAGATAAGCAAGTCTTGACAAAACTCCTCCAACACTTGCAGTTTCAGCAGTGCCAGTTCCAAGCCTGGATAGAGAAGGAGGGCGACGCTAATGTACTTTGTTATCACGCAGTATCATTAAACTGCAACTACCATCGCCACCACAACATTACAGTTATGTTTTTCAATGAATGGCACATGGATAGATGACGTCTCAGACATGTTTTTTTAATTTGAATAAACACCATTAGAGCGCATTGCGTTTTGGCGAGTATTATCTGGGTCAGAGATGAGAGCCAAAATTTAATGGGCCATGACAATATGTGGAGCTGAAGCTACCGGAATTTAAATTTGTTATAAAATTTCATTCCTGTTTAATTATGTAAATTAATATTTAGCATATTTAGGACCAATAATTTTTGTGTTGGTAAGTACCCACTATAGTAATTGATTAAATGCATAGGCCTAGTATCGTCATGCCAGTCTCTATCACAGAGCAATTGGGAGGGCATAGCTCATAACGTTTGCTATAACACAGCGTCCTTAAGTTGCAACTAACCAGCATTGATAGTGTATCTCTTGAAACACCTTTAAAACACTGGCAAAGGACGCTATATTAAAAATTCTTTCCGTTTGGTCAATAGATAAAATTACACAATTTAGAGTGACGATGAACCTATGGTTTGTATCGTCACACAGTGCAGTCAAACTGGAACTGTTACTAATAATGTTATTACAACGGGTACTGCTACAACGAAAAGTTCTGCTTCTAACACACTGCAAAGACGAAGAAAGACGTCAATCACCAACGTCTTTCAACTCTGCATTAATCTGAAATAATAATCGTTAGCGCCTCCAAGTAGATATATCAAAGAGGCGAAATATGAAGTCCTTTGATTGATTTGATTGATATAATTGATATAATTGATATTCATTGATTGACTTGGAGCGATTGATTTCGAGCGACTAGCTTGAACGGCTTTTGGTGGACATCCAGAGGAAATCATTCACTCACATTTGCGCTCATCTCCATTGATCGATACATCGTCATTAGATCGCGTTTTTGCCGAATAGGTGCTAAATGAATAGATGCTAGATGCACAGCGGAAGTGACAGCAGTGGTTGTTGTATTAGCATGGGTCTGGAAGACCTCTTTGAAAACAAACCATCGCTTAGACACTTATGCAGCCACCTGTGTCGTTGCGGGGATGGTTTCTAACGCGTAATTGCTTCAATGGACACCTGAGCCGCACAGCGACTCTGCCGGTGGCTAAGCGGGTGCAAGGAAGGCGTGCGTGATATTGGCATACAGTAGAACACGTCTAAATCGAAACCAAAATGGCCACAGCCCACCGAAGTTCGACGCTGCCTGGTGGTGCCAGTCTAAAGCTAGAAGATAGGAGGAGGGCAACGCCGATCACTTTTCCTTATGGTTAGTTCTCGAAATGATCATTGGCGTGACCCTCCTTTTTTACTAAGGCTTTAAACTGGCAAAGCTGTTCTATGCCTCGAAATCAGAGAAAGTTTCCAAGTCTGTGATTGATTGGTTGGTTGGTTGATTGATTGACTGACTAACTGATACATTGATTGATTGATTGACTGACTGACTGATTGATTGATTTTTTGATTGATTGATTGATCGATTGAGTGATTGACTGACTGACTGACTGACTGACTGACTGACTGACTGACTGACTGACTGACACATTGATTGATCGATCGATCGATTGATTGATTGATTCGCACACTCAACTACATGTCCACCCTCAAGCACTCAGCTGGGCCAAAACACGTAGGGAAATCAGGTGAAACCAACTCATAACGGTGGTGGTCTGGCTTGGTAAACCTGACCAGAACATATTAGAATAATGGCAAAGCAGTCACTTCATTTAAACACCATTTTAAACCTTGAGTTTAACCAATATGACTAACAAAATGCGCGATAATTATTGCGTTATCGGCATCTTTGGGCAGTTGCAAAGGGAAAACAAAAGGCAGCATTGGTAAATTACACCACAGTGCGCATTCTGACAATGGCAATCCCAAGCCTGAATAAATGAGAGGGGCAACGCCAATGATCTTTGTGAACACAAATTGTTGTTAAACTACTTCAAGGCTAACCATTATTAATGGTATATTTATTGAAGTCACCAATGTTCAAACTCTGAATTTGCCAGTCCCAAGCCATGATGCAGGAGGAGGGCGACGCCATTAATCCTTGTAATCAAATAGGGACGTAGACCATCGTTAAACTGAAACAACGATAATTATTATTATTATTATTATTATTATTATTATTATTATTATTATTATAATTATCATCATCATCATCATCATCATCATTATTATTGTTGTTGTTGTATGTCACCATGGGAACGGTTCTCTAGAACACCCTTTTTTCCCATCCAACCATCTCTTAATACCTAATTATTTTTAACGAAAATATTAGGTTAGCTTAATATTAAGCTAACTATTTCTGTCATCGCCTACTAACCCCGAGAAACAGTCGACTATAATACGAAGTGCTATGTATCAATCTCTCTATCTCTTTCTCTCACTCTCTCACTCTGTCTGTCTGTCTGTCTGTCTGTCTGTCTCTCTCTCTCTCTCTCTCTCTCTCTCTCTCTCTCTCTCTCTCTCTCTGTAGCCTCATCTTTCCACTGACAGTGTACCTGTATGGTCAGTTTCTGACCTGACAGTCAGGTACGCAAACCCCGACGCGTTCTCGTTCTCGTTCTCTGAAAACTAAAATAAGTTATCGAGGTAATTACGAGCACAGTAAACGCTTTTGTAGATGTTAATCTGTTTATTTATCTGTTTATTGATTCACTGAATTTGTAACAGGAACATTGATTGAGTGAAACCGATTTGTGAATCTCAGGTTAGAGTTAGAGTTAGGTTATGGCTAAGGGAAGGATTAAGGTTAGAGTTGGGGAGAAGATGTACTTTGAGTTAGAGGCAAAGTTGCATTTTTTTTGAAAATAAAACACTAACAATGAGAAGATAAACTAATATGCATAAAGAGTTGAACTTAAAATGGAAGACGAACTTAAATGAGAAAATACACTTATATTTCCGAATCTTCTGAGCCGTTTTTTGATTGAAAGAATTGAATTTGAGATACGAAGAGAGAGTGGAAACATTCCTTAAGAGGAATTAAACGATTACAATACAACTTATTTATTTACAGACTCGATCGTGTGATTCCATTCATGCGTGCGTGAGTGTGTGTGGGTGTTACTGTTTGCATGTTTGCCTCTTTGTCTGTCTCCCGGTTTGTCTATTTGCCTGTTTCTTGTAACTTATGTTGCGCATTTAATATGAAGAAAGTCGATCTGTAAATGCGATCTGAAAATTTGAACTTTACTGTACGGTTCTTCTGCGTAGACGATCGACTTTCCCGAAGGACATAAAGACAGGGAGACAGACAGGCAGAGACAGACAGAGACATATGGACACAGACAGACACACAGACGGAAAGAGACAGACACACAGACGCGTACACAGACAGACAGCGATGGACGGTGATTGACAGACTCATAAGGACAAACAAATACAGACAGATGCTCTTGTTACAAATTCAAACAGACGCACGCACGCATACAGGCAGACTCACATATTGTCAGACAGGCAAAAACATGATTGATGCACTGAAATATAAACGCAGACTCAGGCAGACTAATGCAGGCAGAGGAACATACATAAGACAGACACACAGACAGAAAGACAGAAAGACAGACAGACAGACAGAAAGACAGAAAGACAGACAGACAGAAAGACAGACAGACAGACAGAAAGACAGAAAGACAGACAGACAGAAAGACAGACAGACAGACAGAAAGACAGACAGACAGAAAGACAGACAGAAAGACAGACAGACAGAAAGACAGACAGAAAGACAGAAAGACAGACAGAAGGACAGACAGAAAGACAGAAAGACAGACAGAAAGACAGACAGAAAGATAGAACGACTTGCCAATTGACAGACACACTTGTAATCCAGATATAACGAGACCCGATAGAAAGACTGATAGACACAGACACAGACACTCATAGACAGACAGGCAGGCAGGCATATAGAGAGACAAACAGACAGACGAAAGGCAGACAATACTAGGCCGAATTTCCATTCACACAGAGGACACCCAGACAGACCCCCACTCTAAGAGAACAGACAATACAAGAAGCAGACATACAGACGGACACGAACACACATGGACAGACAAACAGACAGACACAAAGACACAGACAGATTGTCACACAATCAGACACAGACACACACAGACACAAGGAAAGACAATAACACATACATATATAGAGTAAAACAGACTGATACAGAGACACACAGGTAGGCACACGGACAGACACACGGACAGACACGCGGACAGACACACGGACAGACACACGGACAGACATAGACCAGAGAGACTGTGTCTGGAATCCACCTAGCGGTGGGCATGTGAATCTAGAGTAGACGGTAGCCATAAAGAGGAGATGGATTGCAATTCGTCTGAAGGTCTGCGTTTTTTAAGGACCCTCTAACGACCGACCAATCTACCCCAGACCCAGACGCAAGCACCAACGGGGTCAACTGGACCCAACGGTTCCGTTCTGGTAAGTGGGTTAACACTAGGGGTATGTTTGGCAATATTACGCTTTACGACGAGGTTACTGCGTCAAATGTTCACAGTATCGATCTTGTTTATAATGCATAAACGGTCAATGGCGCAGATATTGGTGTTGCGCATTTTTTGGTCCAATGAGCGATCCGGTGGGGTAAAACCGTTGGGAATGTTTTAGCCTGATGATTTGGGGTTGGTATTATTTTGAGGATTGCTACTTGATTAGGGAATGTGCTGAATGAGGTTTAATTATTGTTGGCTGAGGATTATTAAATTTCGCTTAATGAATGTTAAATACGGATTGTTAAATTAGGTCTTAAAATAGTTTTAAAATTAAATTTAATGATTGCTAATTGAGGATTGTTAAACTAAGTTTTAAAATGGGTTTTAAATGAGGCTAAATGATTGCCAATTGAGGGTTGGTAAATTTCCCAATCCTCAATTAGCAATCAGTAAGCCTAATTTAAAAACCATTTTAAAACCTTTCAAGTTTATATAGTTTGCAGGGTTAGTAGGGTTAATGATCGCTAATTGAGGACTGTCGAATAGGTGTTAAAATGGCTTTTAAATGAGGCTTACTGATTGCTAATTGAGGATCGTAAAATTCGGTTCTAAAATGGTTTTTTAAACTAGGGTTACTGACTGCTAATTGAGGATTTGTAAATTACGGTTTAAAATGGTTCTTAAATAAATTAAATTAGACTAAATTATTGCTAATTGAGGATCGATACATTAGGTTTGAATATTGTTATTAAATTATGCTCAATGGATTGTTTATCGAGGATTGTTAAATTAGGTGTTCAAATGATTGTAAAATTAGGTTTGATAGTCGTGCATTAAGGATTATTAAATTAGTTTTATTATTTGAAAATTGAGGAAAGTTAAATTAGGTCAAAACTTGTTGCTAAATAAGGTTAAATGATTGCTGATTGTTACTTGAGTTTTAGAATTGATAGAATTGAAAATTGCTAATTGAGGAGTGCGGTATGTTTAACGAATCTTGCGGAAAGTTAATTGATATTTGAAGAGTTTTAAATATGAATTGTAGGTCTTAAGAATGTCGAATGAGTATTGTTGCATTGTTACTTGGAGTTGAGGATGATTAAATACGATTTTCTGATTTATTGACGGTGTATGAATTTATTGGGGAGCATTGTTTATTGCAATTGAGGATTCAACAACTGAGGAATGAGGATTGCTGGCTGAAGATTGGCTATTCTTGAAGATATTAGATTTATTGTCTGAGGAATGACAATTGCTTATTGAGGATTGGGAAATATTCGCAAGGACTGTGGACAGGTAGACACTTCGTTTGCCAGTAGCACTAGGAACAGTAGTAGTAGTAGCAGTTTTATTGTCACGGCCATGATCTTGAACACTCAAGGTAAAGACCCAGACTTTGAAACTGAAAACCAAGACTTTGAACCATACCCTTTGAATACCAAAAGAAAGACCAAACTTCGAACTTCAATACCAATACCGCAGACTTGAACTGACCAAAACCTCGAAATGTTTCTATTAATAATTCTATTAATGCTTTTATTTCATTAACTGTAATCAGGTCAATAGGACGATGACATCGAGAGGCACTCCTCTGTTCTCTGATGACCACATGGAGGCTATTTTTCTTACTGTAGATATGCAATTGTGGGAACAACCAGGTCACCCTGCTCAGCCAGAGCGAAGAAATTGACAACCAGAAATTGATAAGATCGAGTCACAAAGCTTCGTAAGACATCGTTTTCCAAAAGTTTGTCGGGCCGAGCCACGGAGAAAAAATTCCTGGTCACAAGAATCATTTGATTTATTGTTTGATTTATTAAATTTGATTAAACTTAATAAATCAGTGATGAAATTGAATACTATTTCGTTTTTACCAACTCGTTGTTTCTATTATAATCTTTGTCTCAGTTTAAAAAAAGTTTTAAAAGGAAACCAATTGAAGACATGTAGTTCTGTACAAATCTGGTGTATTTCAAGTTAGTATCAATTTAAAAACTTAATATCCTGGCGAAGTTCGTGTGCGTGGGCCCAACACTGGTGACTCATTCAGCTTATTGCGCATAGTATTGCCAACACACGTATTTTACTCGTTTAGCATAATTTCGGCCAGCGCAGGGAGCGCCTCCGAGTAGATACCTTGAGCTGGAGCCTCATAAATGCTCCATTACATTACATTACATTGCATTACATTACCTATAGAATACTTCAAACTAATGAATTTGATATTGCAGTTGATCCTGAAGATCAAAAGAGGTCACATAAACCACTTCTGGTTAAGGTGACTTGTTCCTGCTCTTTCCCTGAGACCTTAACCTGTGTCACGTGATTACGTCAGTTCACACCGGTCCTTGTCTCAGGGTAGGAGAAGGAGATTGTTACACTTCCGGTAAGTGCCACGAAGTTGCCAGAACCCCTTCGGCTCAACATTGAAACCTGGAACCTTTCAGTAAGATTCTGTCTGTTTATGTCTTGGTCTTAATGCATAGAATCTTCAACGCCACTTAACATTTCAACTTATGATTCTGACTTATGTACTTATGTAGCCTTAGATTTATATAGCGCCTCTCATAGAATAACTATTCAGGTGCACTCTCAACACGAAAACACAGACGAGATGAAACACCTTCAAAGAGCGAGAAGCCGAGGGAGAGAATCCAGTCATTATATAGTTTGGACCTTAGTGAAGGAGGAAGGTCATTACAGGTAGATGACCCACAACAGCAAACACCCGGCGTTGGTCCAAGGAAGTAATAGCCCTACGATCAAAAATATCAAGACTATCAACAGAGCGCAAGGAATGAGACGAAATTGCAGATAACGGCTTTCGCAGTAGTCAGAGAGATATCTCGAGGTACTACTGACTTGCTGGACTTTGGGAGCTAGAACAAGGAGTTGTAGTGACTTATGTACTGTATGGCTTCCGGTTGCATCTTTATTCCG
>OY365811.1:42872990-42979540 GCA_959347315.1 Bimastos eiseni | reverse complement strand
GTTGAGTAAAAGGCGGAGAAGGAAAAGTGAGGAATGAGGACAGAGGAGATCACGGGGTCAGCGAGACAGAAGCAGGAGGACGGAACAGGAGGAAGAAGAGAAAACGAAGGACAGGATGAATAAGAGGAAGATATGGAAGTAAAATGAACGAGGTTTTCAGAAGCCACAGGAGGAGGAGGAGGAGTGGAAGGAGGAAGAGGATTAGGAAGAGGAAGAGGAGGAAGAGGAGGAAGAGGAGGAAGAGGAGGAAGAGGAGGAAGAGGAGGAAGAGGAGGAAGAGGAGGAAGAGGATTAGGAAGAGGAAGAGGAGGAAGAGGAGGAAGAGGAGGAAGAGGAGGAAGAGGAGGAAGAGGAGGAAGAGGATTAGGAAGAGGAAGAGGAGGAAGAGGAGGAAGAGGAGGAAGAGGAGGAAGAGGATTAGGAAGAGGAAGAGGAGGAAGAGGAGGAAGAGGAGGAAGAGGAGGAAGAGGAGGAAGAGGATTAGGAAGAGGAAGAGGAGGAAGAGGAGGGGAGAAATTGTCATAAAACGAAAGGCATTGAATGGTATCGAGTGACCTTGGACAGTCAAAGATAGCAACAGGTGATCTTACTCTTCAATTAAACGCATGAGGAGAGAGAGAGACAGACAGACAGACAGACAGACTGTCTGTCTGTCTGTCTCTCAGACAGAGACAGAGCGACAATAGAGAATCAGAGATAGAGTCAGGTTGTGGTGAAAAAGAGACTGTTGGATTGACAAACAGACGGGGAGAGACAGATAAGCAGAGGGAGAGAGTGGCAGACAGAGGCAGACAGAGGCAGACAGAGGCAGACAGAGGCAGACAGAGGCAGACAGAAGCGTACACATGATGCAGAGAATAATAGTTGTAGTGGATGCGACGAATGCAAAGACGATAAAGCGAAGATTAACGATGCGCTTATCGCCATTAACACCGTTAGTTTTCTCCTCATAATAATCGTCCTGTTATCGTCATATCTCTTCGCACAATTAGTCTCTCACGATTTCCGTGAATAAACTAGATAACTGACAAACACGCTTTGTGTCTGGTGTTAATCGCTGACCCACTGAGGCCAAACTAATGTCTAGTCCTTCTCAAACACTACTATGCAAAGTAATTTCTCAAGAACGCAAGCGGACAACTAGGACAGTTCCTTTACAAGAGGAGCTATATAAATTGCAATGAGAATTGCGTTTAGAATTAGGATTACAGCAACAATTACGTCTACAATTACAATATGGAACAATAATTACACGTGTAATAATTGTCAGCCAATTTGACTTCGCACATTGCGTCCAATTTGATAGACTCATCATCACTGCCAGTCATACAACATCATCTGTTCCAAACTCCCCTATCTATCACCACCGGGCTTTTCATTCTAAACTCAAGTCTCACCTTTTCAAGAACTCTTACCCAGGCTCCTTACGTGTACATGACATTCCATCTATCAATAATCAACCAAAACAACAAACTACTTAACTGCTACTCTGCCTCCCTGCTGACCTCCGGGAAACCGAACTCTGACCTCCCGCGGACTATCCTTTGGGCAACCCGTTCGAATTGACGCAGCGCTCGTGAATAAGCTAGTGCCCTGCGCTTAGGTTTCAAGTAGCGTTTTAGCAATTTGGAGATTACGATTACGATCATAAACAAGAATTCGACCAGAGATTAGCGTAATACACAGAATATAATTATAATATGTTTGGTTGATATTTAAAGACGCTGTGTTATAAGATAACTGAATAGCGTCGCTTTTCTTCTTCCTTCAGGTTTCCGATTGGCATAATTTTCAGGAGAATTTGTTTTAAAGGTGTCCAAGAGACCATTTTGATTATGCAGCATTGCATGTGATCACTAAATCATTTTCATCCGTATTTTATTGGTTCGTTGGCTGTTAGTTTAAAGATACCGTTACCCCATATTATTTTCGCGGCGACAAAATTAGTTTTACATTTTCCCTAGACAATTGCTATTGCCTTTTACACCAATATATTTCCAGTGGGTAATTCCATTAAGAAGTGCTCAGAACTCAATCGTTGATGGTTGTATAAGTCCGTTATTACTCGAGTAGTTCTTCAACAGATCCTTAGGGATATCTAACAATCTGGAATAGTCAGATTTTGAAAAAAATCACTGAGATGCCAGTCCAGAGTCTGAAGAAGGGAGGAGGGTGACCCTAATCATTTTCTTTGAGAAGATTAGATAAAGAGCAACTCTAAGGTCAACATATTGGCATGAAACTTTGCGATGATTATAAGGGGTAAACGGCAGTTAAGTTCTTTTTTAAAGAGAAACGTTGACTCCTAAGCTCATGGCAGATCGTATTAATGATGTCCTTAGATGAGGAAAAGTTCCAGAATGAAAGCATGGCTCCATGTTAGGGCAAACATGGCAGTCATAAGAGTGCAATCATTAGAAACCTTTATAACGTTATTTGTAGATGTTATATAATAGACACGAGCCACAACGGACATAGGCTGTCTTGCACCATCTTAGCTAAAATTTAAGCAGGAAGGTTTTCAATATTTACAGTTTTTCAACATTTATAGGTTTTCAACGTTTCTAGTTTTTCAACATTTTTAGTTTTTCAACATTTTTAGTTTTTCAACATTTTTATCCAATATATAGAAATATTAAGTTTTGAGCCTATAGGAATAGAATTGTACGAAATGCATTCTCTGTTTCCATGAATGTAGCCAGCATTCCAGATGAAGTAAATGTTACCTCCTTTTATAAGCGTAGAAATGCTTCGTCACGTAATATGTTTCATGAGAAATTGTTCACTCAGTTATGCATGGTGTGCCATGTGTCAATCATATGCAAATGTCACCACGCTTGCCTTTCGTGTTCCAATTCCACTTTCCTCTAAAATAAATACCTCTGCGAAAATGGATTTTCAACGCTTCTTCATTTCAAAAAGAAGACAAGAAACAGACCGCATGTTAGGGATGATAATAATGAGGCTGGCTATAACAAAAATTCAGCCACGAATTTTGAAATTGGGTGCCCAGATGCAAGTACAGTAATTGCGTTAATTTAATTGAGAGAAATTATCTAAATATTCGGTTGCGTTACATTTGCAATTATATCCCGATAAATCTGTATCCATTGCGTGCCGGTAACTGAGTTCTTCCTTGACCTAGGTCCTGTGGCATATGCGAAAGTGGCGAGGATGCGCAGGTGACTCGACGATTTATTAAAGGGGTCGCGACTCGGAAACGGTTGGGAAACACTGGTCCACACCGTCGCGTGATATGTATGCATGTATATATGTGCGTATGTATGTATGGATGTATCTGTGAATTATTATAGGTTGGTAATTATGTGTGAACGTATATATTAATTTCTCAACAAATGAACATTTTAAAAACAAATATCCCACAAATCAGTTTTAACGGCTGACTAGCAATAGAACGTTCAGTTTAACAACTCTGTGATAACAGAGATCAATAGTGTCGCTTCTTCAAGGCTTGACACTGGCACTGCGTGATGGAGCTAAATATTCTTGTTTGATTCTATTCAGCCAATTGAATTCGGTAAAAATGGAGGTCTAAATAGGTTGAATTGAATAAACGAAGAATTTATAATTGGTGTCCAAGGAGCATACAAAACTGTTTCTGTGATTCAATGTTAACAAATATTGAGTAACACTGTCGACATACTCGATTATGCACCTATTATCATTAAAATTAATTTATAAAAACAAAATAAAATACAGCTGAAATTGCCAAATATATAAATCCTAATAAATTCTTAATAAACAGACATGATCAAGAAAATTGATCAGCTAGTTGTTCCTACTTATTTTAACCGAGATAATCGGTTTGTCAGTCAATTGCTTTCAATGGAGACTGCATTACAACGAAGATCATTGACAGAGGTGCATGATTGCCCTAGTTGACTTGCACAGCCATTATCTATCATCACTAGAGTTTGTTTTAAAGGTGTGCATGGAACTATCAAGTCACATGACGTCATCGAATCAATAGCTTCGGTGCGAAGACACTGTTTCATTTTAATAGTTAATTCACTTCTCATTTATGTAAAAATATTTATAGCGCCCTTTCAAGGCGACAATCAAAAAGCGCTCCAAACTCCAGAGCCCGGACTAAAAGATTGGTTTAAATATGGTCATAAAATGTATCTCTACATGATTTGGGGAATAGATGTAACCCCATTTAATGGCCAAACACTAGGATATACCACAGAGAACAGTTTTGCCAAAATGCTAAGCGATCAATTTTAACCACAAGAACCCCTTTTCAGCAGAGCGAAGGGAGTGACTACACCGGATCCTCCAAACCGGTTGATAGAGGTCTCTTTCTCTTCTTAGGAAGGCTGACGCAAGGCGCAGTTGGCATCGTCAGACCAATGAGTCAACTCTATGCTCAATGCGCTGTCAGACAAGAAGTCAATGCACAACCTTCAACGTCTAGTTACAAGATCATAATATTCTTGTCCTCCAACTTTATCCAGACTAAGGACTTGCACTGCCAAAATCAAGGCATAGTCGTGTTGTCAATTATGTCTGTTGCAACTTTCATTTTTTTTACATGCCTTTTATTGGAATACATCATCGCAGTCAGTGGGGTTTTATTATAGTCAAATGATAATACCGTAAAAGGTGTGTTAAAATTAATATACCTCAGTAATGTCAATATTATTATCATTATTTATTATTATCATTATCATTATAATCATCATTATCATTATCAATATTATTATTATTATTATTATTATTTTATTAAATGCCCTGAGGTACATAGGATCCCTCAGGGCATAGAACATTATTCAAGAATGATATAAAAACGTCTGCAACGGCCCCTTTCATTATTATTATTATTATTATTAGTAGTAGTAGTAGTAGTAGTAGTAGTAGTAGTAGTAGTAGTAGTAGTAGTAGTAGTAGTAGTAGTAGTAGTAGTAGTAGTATTGTTGTTGTTATTATTATTATTATTATTATTGTTATTATTATTATTATTATTATTATTTGCCCGAGGTAGAAAGGATCCCTCAGGCTTGATAAAACTAAAGCTAAAAGCTGCGTTAATGGTTATCGTCCCCAACGCGCTGCTCAAAGGACCCCCTAAATGCCATGGCGTTAAAGCGTTGTGTGCAAATTGATATGCGCTGAAATAGATAGATTGGCTCTCGGGGATCGCCCGTTGCTTGCGTCATTCGACGGCCCACATCCTGCAAAAACTCAAGTCCTGTTTGGTTGATGGGCCAAGAGATTCAATGGCCACCGGAATGAACTCATGTGTGGCGGGGAGTGATGAGTATTTGACTCGCTTGCGTTCAGCGGCTTCCTCCGCTGCTGATGCAAATACGACAGAGCGCACGTGTGGATGGCTGTTGCGTCCCATGCTACGAATCTTCCTCTATTCCATGGGACCAACGTGGCTCCGTCTGGCCTCTTGCCATCTGTTCGACACAGGCCTAACGGTTCCTTTGAACTTGGAATATCTGCCTTCGAGAGGGCTCTCCAGATAATATCGTTTATTGCAGAGTGTCGCGCTGCCCTTCCCATTGACCTTCTGCAGACCAGTCCATGATGTCCCCCCTGGTCTGCAATCTCTCCGCACTGGCACCGATGTGGTGCACAGAGCGTTAGTCCGAGGCGGAATCCTGCAGCCACCCTCAATGCCTCGTTGCTCAATCTCAGGGCGCATGCGGCCAGGGGCAGGGCCCCGAGCCAGTCCCCGGCGTGTGGAGCCGACAGCGCTCTGAGCGCATCCTGGTTGAGAGGGTCGTTGCTTGCTGTCCAGATCTTCATCTTGTCGCTGTCTATGAGAGGCCTATCCCAGTTCTTCTGCTGTGTCTGGACTGGTTCCATCACTGCTGGAAGTGAGTCTTTTCGAGCATCCATAATTTCTTCACGGTAATCATCACTCCAATTCTCCGCGACCAGGATGGCACCCACGAGTCCGGCGGTCGACGCAGCTGAAGCCAAATAGGCTGCGACGCTTGCAGCCATTGCATGTCACTCAGCTCATTGTTGAGGATATTCTCCAGTCCCGTCCTCAGTTGGTGGTTCATTCTGTCAAGTAACGGGTGATTCCAACACAGAGATGTTCGCATCATGTATGTCATTTTTGGCGCTCCAAAGCACGATCTGAGAAGCAAAAGTGCAGCTTGGGCTGGATGTCAGCCAGATCCTTCAGTACTCTGTCCAAGGTCTCACTATGCTCTCGAAGAGCCTCGTTCAGGGCCTTCCCTTTGAAGAGCGGGGCGTCGAGTAGAGTCAATTCGTCCAGTTTCCGTTCTCTGAAGTCCTTGAATTCAATTTCATTCATCTCTGTATTTATTATTATTATTATTATTATTATTATTATTATTATTATTATTATTATTATCATTATAGTTATAGAATATTATTATTATTATTATTATTATCATTATAGTTATAGAATATTATTATTTTTATTATTATTATTATTATTATTATTATTATTATTATTCATCATTGGCATTGCCAACGGATCTGTCATCATGCTATCTGGGTCGCCGCTTGTCAGTGAATTGTAATCTTGACATAGTGCCCTGAAAAGCCACCGCATTGAAACGTTGGATCAATGCCGACAAGTTCTGGAAAAGGAAGTTTGTCTCTCGGGTGTCACCGGTAGTTGTCGAAAGTCGGCGTCCAGTCTCAGACAGAAAGGCGAGGCCCTCACTATTGAGGGGACCGAAGGTTTCTATAGCGATTGGAACAAAAGTGTATTTCTTCTCTAGCTCAGAATATTTTGTGTGTTTCCTTGTGGCTGCTATCTCCGCCGCTCCTCCAGCTGTGGAAGCTGTTTCGGGGATATAGGAAGCGGCCACTGTGTCCACCACAGTTATTATTATTATTATTATTATTATTATTATAATGCTAAGCAATCGCTTGGAGTTTCAAATTATTATTATTATTATTATTATGTTATCGCCCATGATGAGCTAAGTGAGTGTTGGCAATGTCCCGAAGAAGCAGGCTGCGTTCCCACGCTGAAGGACAACTGAGATACGTTGGAACAGAAATGACGTCTCCATTGGATCGTGGGTTGCAGCACTCGTTCGACTACCCAACTCTGAGATGAACTCTAGTCCTTCACTGCTCCAAGCGCCGCCGGATTCCAAGGAGAGGGCTACGAAGTCGTGGGTGTTGGTTATGGTGGAATACTTGGCCCTCTTCGTCTTAGCTGCGCGTTCGGCTGCTTCGCCAGCTCTGATAGATGTGTCGACAAGATGTGACTTGGCGTAGGTGTCCGGCACTGTCACATCCCATGCCAGACATCGACCACGTGTCCAAGGAATGAGCGTAACGCCGTCCGGTCGCTTTCCATCTTCTCTTAGCAAGCCGAAAGGTTCCTTTTGCGCTGGAATCTTCGCCCTGCCAAGAGCTCTCCAGATGACATCGTTCAGCATGCTGTGTCGTTGATGTTTTCCGCTGCCTCTTCTACAAATGAGTCCATGGAGCCCTTTTGCGTCGACGCTCTCTTGACATTGGTGACACAAATGTGGCTCGCAGAGCGTCGTTCCTAGCCTCAACCCGGCTGCCAGTCGTACATCCTCGTTTGAGAGGCGCAGGCCTAGGGCAGTCACAGGGGGCGCTAGCATCCAGTCTCCAGAATGAGGTGCTCGTGAGGCCAACAGGCGAGCACGGTCGCATGGATTGTTACTGGAATCCAGCAGACCTTTCCATGCCTTGTCTGTGAATCGGAGGTCCCATTCTTTCTGGCGATAACTTGCTGCTCCTGTTGGTGGTTCTGCATCTGTCAGGGTCTTCCAAGCGTTGAGTGCTGAACTCGCAAGTTCATATGGTTCCTCAGCAGACTCTGTTGGTAGGATGCATGCCTGGAGTTCGCTTGTACTCGCAGCAGAAGCCAGAAAGGCAGAAAGTGCCAGCGTAGATGCACAACGAACTCCCAGACCACCATCTCTCACCGGCAAAGAAGCCTGGAGCCAGCGGTCATCGTCAAGGTCCACATTTAAAATGGTTGACAGTCCTTCTCTCAGCAGTTGATAAAACCGAGCCAAGCCCGGGCAATCAGCGCAGACGGCTGTGCGCAGACTGTACAAGAGCTTCGGTACACTTAGACTGTTTCTTAGCAGAACCAGAGCGTCATTTGTATAAAGCAAGGACAATCTTCCGATTGCCCTCTCGAGGTCATTGGCCTTTGAATTAACGACCATGTTCACAGCTGGACCTGAAATTAGAGGTGCACCCAACAAGGTCATGTCCTCGAGGGCTATGCTCGTGAACTCTTGGAACGCAGGGTCATTGTTCGGCATCTGGGTGTTGTGACACGCGATTTCGCATTTGCTGCGGTTCAATAGCAATCCCAGATTCTTTGATTCCTGCTCGATTAATTGAACGTCGTCGGCCACTGTTTCCTTGTTACCTCCCAATGTCAGGTCATCCAGATATCCGATACGCAGATCCGAACGAAGCTTCATCAGAATCGGTTGCAGCACAAGACAGAATTCCAGAGGTCCCAAAGGATCGCCTTGCTGCGTTCCTTCTTCGGATCGAATTGTGTTTGAACCATAGCGCAACAGTGGACGGTTTGAATAGGCAGCGTGAGCAAAGTGGTAGAGCTCTGGGATCTCTCTAGCAACTGCCTCTAGAAGACAATCTCTGCGCAGAGTGTTAAAGGCATTGGCGAAGTCGAGCTTCACTAGGACGCTGTCCTCAGGCATTGTGGAAATCCAGCGACGTGTCGCATGGACAGCTGCCTCAGCGCCTCCTGGAATGCCTACCCCAAACTGAATGGGGGCGAGCAGTTGAGACAGCCTTGTTACCGCATGCGAATTAGCGCACTTTGCCGCCAGACGACGCCATGTGTAGCCCACGGCGATCGGTCTTATGCCTCCGTCCTTCTTGCTCAGGGCTAAAAGGTTTGCCCCATAGATGACCTCATTCACCTCTTCGGATAGACCTCCCTTTAGGAGCAGATTGACAAGGTCAGATAGATGTTGCCCGATGTTGTCATCTACTCCATAGGCCATCAGATCCTTTAAGTGTTGTGGAGTAATGCCATCTGGACCACCAGCCGAACCCGCAGGGAAAGAGGAGATTGCCCTAGCGACATCTTCTTTAGAAACTTGAAGCGGGATGAAGCGATCGGAACTGTCTGGATCACATGGGGTTCTCCTGTCCACTGGTGCAGGCGGGTGCTTTTTCTTAAGCGCGGCCAGAGTTTCAGGTGTGTCCAGTGCCGGTTTATCCTCGCTGCAGATGAGACGGATGGCTGCCTTGAAATTGCCTTCCTCCAGCTTGCTTGCAACTGTTGAGGCTAAATACCTGGCGTGGTCGCATTTAGCGGACTTGAGCTTACGACTTGACGTCAGTGGCAATTCATCGTTAGTTGACTGGTCTGGTCCCTGCAGTCCCCATTCAGTAATGCGGGACAAAATCATCTTGGTCATGTTGTGCTTTCGTCCACCTCTTCTTGGCTTCACTAGTACAGTTCCACCGAAGGCCAGCAAATCGAACCATTTTGCAACGCAATTTGGTTCTCTTACAATTGCTTGGATTATATCGGCCAGGAGAGCAGCACAAGATGGCCTTGCTGCTTTTGGGATTCTCTTAATCAGAAGACCGGGTGAAACAGGATGTGAGAGCTGAGAAGCGATCGGCCCAACGTCCGTCGACAGCTCCCGTGAGTAAGAGATCTGCACGCTAGTGGTAGAAGACGACTGTCTTGTGGTATTATGCTTTAAAGGGCCGTCCGCCGGTGGCTGGTCGGAACCTGGACAAGGGGCGGTTCGAGGGCCGTGCCGGTGCATCGTGCCATCTGAGGCATGGGTTTTGAAGGACAACCAACACACCCCGCAAACCCCCTGGCCCTTACAAGGTTTTTGACTCATCTGAGTTTCAAATCGGTTTGTTTTCAAATGCGCCGCCATTTAAACAGTAATCGTTGCCATTGGCAACGTTGACGTCGCTGGCCTTAAAGCATGGCAAGCGGCCATCAATTCAAATGCACGGCTACATATAAGTTGAAACGAAAGTTTGACAAACCAATCGTGTTGTGGTCTTGGCGAATAAGATGTGGTGAATATAATCAATCGGGTCACGAGTTGTTAATCCATTAGACGATGCTAAAATCCAACTCTGACGATTACTCGTTACGCGGTATTTTTGCAAAATAGTCGGACATTAAAAATTTTCCGTCCACCACGTTCGCTGCCTCAAATCGATTCCTCATTATTATTATTATTATTATTATTTTCTATTATTATTACTATTAATATAATAATTATTATTATTGTTATTGTTATTATTATTATTATTATTATTATTATTATTATTGTTATATATGTTTCACATTATGCTGTTATCGCCCATGATGAGCTAAGTGAGTGTTGGCAATGTCCCGAAGAGGCAGGCTGCGTTCCCATTATTATTATTATTATTATTATTATTATTATTATTATTATTATTATTATTATTATTACCATTATCATTGTTATTGTTGTTGTTGTCGTCGTCGTCGTTGTCGTTGTCGTTGTCGCTGTCGTTTTCGCTGTCGTTGTCGCTGTCGTTGTTATTGTTATTATTATTTTTGCCCCGAGGTACATGATCCCTCAGGGATTATAAAACTAACCTAATGTGTTGGTTGTCTGAAATGGCCTTCCTAATCGGGCTCCTGAACGACGAAAGTTATTATTATAATGTTTTTTTTATTAAATGTTAATATTGAGCTGTAATTTATAACGCGCGTTAAGATAATGAATCTGGCGCAAAAAGCACTTAAGAGAAATGTCTAGTCATCATAAATCTTGAACAAATAAGTGCTTAACGTTAATTTTGAAGAGCGATAGAATCAAAAATTTGCGAATAAAGTCCTGCAGTTTATTCCATTCAGTAGGGCCAGCTACTTCAAATAGACGATTTTCACATTTTCTAACTGATCGCATTATAACAAAATCAGTTTGGGAGGAAGATCGTAGTCCTCGTCTGGATTGCAGAGATGAACAATTTTTGTAGACTAGGTATATTTGAAAACAGAATTTGAAGTTCATATGGGCGGGAGATAATTGTCGCTCACGACGCGTGTGTGGGGGGTGATGTGGTAACGATCAGTTAAGTCTTTGATAAACTCCGACACTGACTACAGTCCAGCAATGCCAGTCTAAAGCCTGCATAAAATAGGAGAGCGACGATAATGATAAAGAGTTGTGTAATATTCCCGAAATTTGATTTATCATGAACACCTCTTTTCGCATACAATCGTTCTCTATATCCTCAGCATCAGTAGAACTTAATCCCGCTGGTCTCTGCGCTAGAAACAAGTACCCATTGCCTAAGTTGTTTTACATGTAAAATTATTGCGTAGCAATATATATCTTAGAATATAAGCGCCATTTAATATTTTCGGTGCAAGGATCACCAGGTAAAGTTTTGTGACATTTAAAGCAACTAAGTAAATGGATACCTGTACCTCTCACGGTAAGTCGTCAATCGGAGAATGACCTCATCCCTATAAATGAAGCAGGTCCTATCCATGATCAAGAAGTGCCAGTCAAGTGACTTAGGAAGGAGGAGGGCGACGCTAATCATCTTTGTTATGACACAGTGTTGTTTTCATCACCAATTAACGAGGTGGTTAGCCGAATCTATACGTCAAATGTGGTTTGAATTTGCTAATATAGAAGTCGTATTCTTGGAAAAAGAGGTGTCAAACAGTTGGTCAATATACATGATTGGCCTACATTATAATTATATTGTGTGTGTGAGTCTGTGTGTCTCGGTTTATCAGTCTGGCTCTCTGTCTCTCGTGTATTGTGAGTGCGTGTGTTTGTGAGTATAAGTGGATTTCTAATACTGTGTACATACACTCTCTAACCCTGATCACATTCTAAGGAATCTTCTTCCTCCTATTAGGAGTGTGGAGCACCAGTTGCGACCGCGTTCTCACAACAGGGCTCTTCCCCAGGCTGATGATTTCACCCGGTGTGGCTTCATTATAAGATTATTGTTTCAGCTCCTTAACCCCCTTTGATTTTTCCTCCTGTCGGTTCTTAGTTGCCATCCTGGTATTTTGATAATTTTATACTTCTGACAGATTATGTCTATAGATGTTTTGTTCTTACCTGTCAATTTGTACATGTCGTACCTTTGCAGACGTCTGAGTAAAGAATGTACTTTGTTTACTTAGTTACCTATTTCGGGATCATCCTTTTGCAGAATTATTGGCCGCTGAACTCTCGCCTTCCGACTGACGTGAAGTTAGACACAGCGGGTTATGGATCAGGGATCTGGGTCAAATCTAATTCCAGGAAAACCTGCCACGGGCTTGCAAACGCAGAACCGCCATGTAAGAGTGGCATTTAGAAACATTCACCTCAGATCGTGACCGATAACAGAGTATCAACGAAACACACAACACTCGGTCAACTCACTGCGTGGAACTCCAACTGCGAACATATATTGCAGCTAGGGGCCGTCCACATATTACGAACTCAGCGACGGAAGTGGGTTTCGAGTTTCAGCAATTTTGCGTACGGGTGCGTACGTTAGGGGAGGGGTCCCGAAAATATGTACGTACGCTAATATCATTTTGTAATTATGACGTACACAATACGAAACATTAAGGTCAGAACTGTAACCCAATCACAGACTATATTCCTGATTAATCTATTTTATGTAGCATTAGAACTTTAAAACGCAAGTGTTGTTAGTGTTTTATTTCTTCATAACAGTTAACAAATTTAAGCTGTTAAATATGACGCTCAACAAAAATAAATGTCCTGTGGTAAGATCAATGTCCTATAAATGTCTTTAACTATTTAACCTTTGTAATAGAGGGCAGAGTTCAGATGTACATATGCAAGGGGAGGGAATCCGCGAAATGTATGCAATGCAACAGAGGGAGGGGTTCCGAAATCCGATGATCTTTTTTCCGAATATCCGAAGTTCATGACGCATTAAAACAAGAAATGTTCAAGGTAGGTAGATATTTGCAGTCTAACGACACTTTGTGATAACAATGACCATTAGCATCGCCCTCCTCCTTTATCCAGGCTTGAGACTGGCACTGGAAGAGAGCATCCAGCGTAGGAGTTCAATATGGCAATACAGTTCAGCTTAAAGCTCAATGGTTGGATCCTGAGTTTTGCCGTCGACAAAAATTTGCTGTATGCCTTGGAGTTTAGTTCAGGTGGTCTGAATTAGCAAATAAAGCTGCCGCATTCACGTAAAAGCAGGTGTGCAATATTACACCAGCAATGCAATTTGTCTTTAAACTGTCTAAGTGTAAGCGCCCTTTGCATTGGATACTTTTTAACTATGCACCTACTAGCACTGCTCGCTCTCTTGCAGTGCTAGTCCCAAGCCTGGATAAAGAAGAGGGTGACGCTAATGATCTTTGTTATGACGTATTGTCGTTAGACAGGAACTAACGCATCTGTTCTATAAGGTCAGTGTTAAACTCGCAAATGCTGTTAGAATTGTACCAGTACCAAATACGAAGAAAATACGAAGGCGACACTACTCGTGCTTGTGTTGATTTTTGCACAAACCCTTGAAGATGATATCCATCAGGCAGATTTAATGATATTCCCAGCTAAATGGAATCAACCAAGCACCCTCTACACTCTTTTGTTTCTTGTTTGTCCGAAGTGACATCGAGTAAACGGCTTTGGAACACTACAGTGGAAGACGCCTGCTTGGTATGTCTGGGATAGTGCTCGCGGATTGGTTGATCCGGTTATGGTTTTTTTTTATTAGGGATAATTTAACCTGGTCACGATCGTTGTAGTTTTCAACGGCAGTGTTGTATCTGATCATTATCGACACTTCGTTAGTCATGACTGATCATACTAAACTATTTAAAACTCGGTGATGTTAAATCAAAAGCATTAGCCGTTCTACAGCATCTATTACTAAAAGATATGTCGTTATTTCAGAGATGCAATGAGTATTATAAATACAAATTCAAACACCTCTTTTTACAGGAAAACCAACCTCACTTATGGAGAATTCATAATTCGATAATAGTACTAAATTTTGTCTTAATCAGAACTACACGCAATTTAAACTCCAAAACTGTTTGCATTCGGCTAGGGCCAGTCCCAAGCTTAGACGAAGAAGGAGGACAACGTAAGTGACGTGAATCACGTGATGCGTAGGTTTATCGCGGTGCCGAGAATATCGGGAGATTTTCAACGACAATATACCATAGAGAGAATGTTGTATTGCTTCACAGAATAATTACAGAGGTATTATATTAGGTTGCAGTTAAAATGCAAACCTAGGTAAAATTTAAGCTTTACAAAACAGAAACAATTCTCAATCTTTTACAATTGCATCTGCATTTACAATTACTTTTACATTTACAATATATAGTTTACGGTTACATCAACTATAACATCAGTTATATCATTTCAAAACACAGTAGCAATTGCATAACTCTATACCGCAGCTACACTTAAATTAAGACTAACTTCACAACGCAATTGCATATTCACATTACTCTAAAGCAATCTTTTTTGGCCGCGGAACCCTTTTGATCTAAAACATTTTTCCGCGGAACCCCGTTCAAAACCATTATATATACTCTGTTGTAGGTACAACGCTTAAGACTGCAGATAATTATAGGTTTAGGATTAGATTCATAACAGGTCTAACACAAATATTGATGTCAATCACTAATATTATGCCTAACAATTATCTTTCGTTAAAATCTTATTTTAGCGTCGTAAATTATTGCCGTTGTTTGAAACATGTATTTAATAATAAATCCTACATTAATGGAGGCTGGATTGATGAAAAGATTTATGTTTAACAGGGAGCTGTATGGATGAAAAGATTTGTGATTAACGATGAAGACACGCAGATAAACCTGATTTGCCAAGGAGAATAATTTACGACGCTATTTTTAAACATACATGTAGGTAAGCCTACCTATCGTCGTCAATTAGGCCTAATTGACGACGCTGAAATAAGATTTTACCTCTACTCCATATTAAGTGCATGCAGATGTCAAGCAATGTCCAGATAGAAATAGAAAGGAGACCAAATGGAAAATGCATTTATTTTAAATTGTTTGAAAAGTATTCGCAAACAAACGTATGAAGTTAACCGCATCGCAAAATAGGCAAAAATACGAGCCAAGTTTTTAAGTGTTTGACGGGTGCTGCATATGCTTTCGTTTCTTCTCCTGGCAAGATTTGTTGGTGTTAAACAATAACGAATTTATAATGCTGCCATAACATTATTTCACGAAATACTTTCGTTGAAAACAAAACATATCTAAAGTTTAAAAAACCTGCTAACTGGCATATCACAACAATGTCCGTAGTAGTCAATCTGTTTCACCGCTTACACGCCTTACAGCATTAGGCCTATATCTAGTTATTTGTTTTGATATCGCCAGTTTGCAAGCCAGAATATAATAGGACACTTTATAAATTTTATAATCTGACCGATGTATCAACTTAAAACAAACAATATTTTCCGCGAAACCTCTGTCGTCACCTCAAGGAACTATATGTTTCCGCGGTCCACAATTTGGGAAGCACTGCATCGAAGAATATATATCGGAGGATGCCGTGCGTTTTTATATAAAGCGTCGATCGCCAGTCTCTTAAAGGTGTTTAAAGAGATAGGTTCAAACAGTTCCGTTGATCGTCCTATGGTATTCTTTGACGAGTGAGTCTGTCAGGAGTCTTTAAGGAGGAAGGAACAAGGAGGAAGAAAAGTGAAGGGGGATGGAAGAGGAGGAAACAGGAGAAGGATGGTGGAGGTCGAAAGAGTAGGACGAAGAACTGCAGAAGCAAAAGGTAGAGAAGGATGGAGGAGAATTGAGGAATAAGGAATGAGAGGCGGATGGGGTCAGCGAGACAGAAGCAGGAGAACGGAACAGGAGGAAGAAGAGGAAAGTTGGGAGCATTAAATGAACGAGGTTTTCGTGGTAAGAGGAGGATTAAGAGAAAGGAGAAGGAGGAGGAGGCAGAGGCGGAGGAGGAGGAGAGGAATTGTCATCAAATGGATGGCATTAAACTGGCATCGGATGACCTTGGAAAGTCAAAGATAGCAACGGGTGTCACCACTCTTTGAATAAACACACACACACAGTGAGAGAGACGAGGACAAAGAATAAAGATATAGGGAGAGGGGAGTGATAGATGGAGGGAGGGGAGAGAGAGAAAGAGAGAGACAGAGAGAGACAGAGAGAGAGCAAGAGAGAGCAAGAGAGAGACAGAGAGACAGAGAGAGACAGAGAGAGAGCAAGAGAGAGAGACAGACAGACAGACAGAGAGAGAGCAAGAGAGAGAGAGAGAGAGACAGAGAGACAGAGAGAGACAGAGAGAGACAGAGAGAGAGCAAGAGAGAGCAAGAGAGAGAGAGACAGAGAGAGAGACAGAGAGAGACAGAGAGAGAGCAAGAGAGAGAGACAGAGAGAGACAGAGAGAGACAGAGAGAGACAGAGAGAGAGCAAGAGAGAGCAAGAGAGAGACAGAGAGACAGAGAGAGACAGAGAGAGAGCAAGAGAGAGAGACAGACAGACAGACAGAGAGAGAGCAAGAGAGAGAGAGAGACAGAGAGACAGAGAGACAGAGAGAGACAGAGAGAGACAGAGAGAGAGCAAGAGAGAGCAAGAGAGAGAGAGACAGAGAGAGAGACAGAGAGAGACAGAGAGAGAGCAAGAGAGAGAGACAGAGAGAGACAGAGAGAGACAGAGAGAGACAGAGAGAGACAGAGAGAGACAGAGAGAGACAGAGAGACAGAGAGACAGACAGAGAGAGACAGACAGAGAGAGACAGAGAGAGAGCAAGAGAGAGAGACAGAGACAGAGACAGAGACAGAGAGACAGAGAGAGAGCAAGAGAGAGAGAGACAGAGACAGATACAGAGAGACAGAGAGAGACAGAAAGAGACAGAGAGAGACAGAGAGAGAGCAAGAGAGAACAAGAGAGAGAGAGAGAGACAGAGAGAGAGACAGAGAGAGAGACAGAGAGAGACAGAGAGAGACAGAGAGAGACAGAGAGAGACAGAGAGAGAGCAGGTTGTCGTGAAAGAGAGATTATTGAATTGACAAGCAGACGTGAAGTAGAGTGACAGATAAACAGAGGGAGTCTGGGGAGAGAGAGAGACAGACAGACAGACAGACACACAGACACACAGACACACAGACACACAAACACACAGAGACAGAGAGGCAGAGAGACTTCCACCAAATGGAGTGAATGATAGTTGTATTGGAAGCGACGAATACAAACAAGATGAAACGAAGATTAACGATTCTTTTATCGCCATTAACACCGTTAGTTTTATCTGACTAATAATAGTCATGCTATCGCCATATCTCCTCGCCCAATAAATCTCTCACGAATCTCGTCAATAAACTAGATGTCTGACAAACACACCAGTTTGTGGCTGGTGTTAATCGTTGATCCACTTAGGCCACACAAATGTCTAGCCGTACTCAAACACTAATGCGTAGAATAGCCCTAGTATATAAATAACGCCAGAGAACAGATGGGTCAGTTTCTCTCAAAGACGAGCTATGCACATTACAATGACAAGTACAATTACAATTACGTTTACAATAACGCTTGCAGTTATAATTACAGTTATGATAAAAATTAACTTGAAGAAAATTTGTATACTAATGGCAATAGGAATAACAGCGTCAATCGCCAGCCTTACCAGCAAATTAACACCGTGGTAAAGTGTATCCAATTAATTGAGGGCTCATAGAGTAACACTGGATATGATTAAATCAATTGTTATGTTTGTTTAATGTTAAAAACAATCATTAGTTAGTCCTCACTCGCCTGGCTTACTCCTGGCATTGCAGCTATCATCGGGAGACTTTTTATTAAAGGTGTCCAAGAGTCCAATTGATTATTCAATATACAGAGCTACAATGTGGACATAAAGTCAACCCCATTCATATTTGGTTAGTTGTACCAGCCATTGAATCTGGACGAAACTGTTACCATAGTATTTTCAGGGCGGGAGCGTTAAGAGTGGTAGCTAATCAATGCTTTTCTTTGCCAATTACGCGTATTTATATATACAGTGGCAATACTTACATGAAAAGTGGTGTAAAATTCAGTTGATAGTATTTTATTAAATGAGGCCGTTTTTGGCAACAGTCTATCAGATACTGTGGCAAGTCTAGCATATTGGATTCTAAACCGAGTCATCGGGATGCCAGTCCTGTGTCTGAAGAAAGAAGGGGCGACCCTCATCAAATTCATCACAATGATTTGATAAAGAGCTTCTATACGCTCAACATAATTATTTACAATGCGATACAGCGATTGTTGTGAGGAAATTAAGAAAGCAGTTAGATTTCTTTGGAAGAGTTATACCGGCGCTCAAGTGCATGGCATGTCATAATAATGAATGTGCGTATCCATGTATGTATGTATGTATCTATGTATGTATGTATGTATGTATTTATGCATGTGTTTATGTATGTATGAGTTTGAATAACTGACTAGCAATAAAAGCCTTTCATTTTCTCAGTCATCTGCGTCGCCCTCCTCCTTCGTCTAGGCTTGGGACTGGCACTGCCAAAGTAAAAACAGAGATGGAGCTTAAAGATCAACAGCAAACGAAAAAACGATAAATTTATAGTTTCAGATGGACATCATAAAAGGTGTTCAAGCAGAACTTTTAGGTTTGATTGTTATTTGTTGCTTAACCAATGGTAAGTTACATGACGTCAGCAAATCAATCAAGGCCAATACGTCAGCTAAATTAAAAATTTTAATCGGAATGGTTACATAACTATTCATTCATGCTACAAAATTTTAAGGCGACTATTCAAAGACGTCCCCAAATCAAACCGGACAAACAGATCACTTTTCAAATGGACAAAATGTACCACTACACGAATCAGGGAACAGACGTAACTCCAGGGAAGGCCATTCCAAACCCTAGGGCCTACCACAGGGAATACGCGGTTTTTCATAGCTGCTGTGTGGTAAATGGAACTACTAGAATCCCTCTCCGGTTGATAGAGAGGTCTGTCTATCAGCAAGGCTGGTGCAAGGCGAAGTTAGCCAAACCAAAGAGACAACTCAGTACTCAATGTGCGGTCGGACAGGAAGCCAATGCAGAACCTTTGACATAGGTCTTGTGACATAATTCCTTCATTGGTTGGTCACATATCTTCCTTCATTCGTGAATCCCATCCCTGGTTTCCAGCATCTCAACGCATTCGTTTCAAGACCCCTACGTTGATGCGTAACTGTCTCCTTGGGTCTGTCTCCTTGGGTCTGTCTCCCACCTTCTAGCTCTCTGTATTAGGGTCTCCTCTATTCCGCAGCAGGTTTCCGTTCTTTCTCTTGGTCGAGGTTTGCTGGTGGTTCCCAGCAGGCGCTCTGCCATTGTCCAATACAGGAGCTTCGCCTACGTTGGTCCAACAAGCTGGAATATCATTCCCTTCCTCTTCTGGAGGAGCTGGTCTCTCTCGGTCTCTGTTTCTCTCTGTTTCTCTCTAGCTTTCTCTCAGTTTCTCTCTCTCTATTTCCCTCTCTCTTTCTGTCTCTCTCCCTCTCGCTCCCTTTGTCTCTCTCTCCCTCTCGCTCTCTTTGTCTCTCTCTCTCTCTCTCTCTCTCTCTCCCTCTCGCTCTCTTTGTCTCTCTCTCTCTCTCTCTCTCTCTCCCTCTCGCTCTCTTTGTCTCTCTCTCTCTCTCTCTCTCTCTCTCTCTCTCTCTTTCTCTCTCTCTCTCTCTATCTCCCTCTCTCTTTCTGTCTCTCTCTCCCTTTCGCTCTCTTTGTCTCTCTCTCCCTCTCGCTCTCTTTGTCTCTCTCTCCCTCTCGCTCTCTTTGTCTCTCTCTCTCTCTCTCTCTCTCTTTCTGTCTCTCTCTCCCTTTCGCTCTCTTTGTCTCTCTCTCCCTCTCGCTCTCTTTGTCTCTCTCTCTCTCTCTCTCTCTCTTTCTCTCTCTCTCTCTCTCTCTCTCTCTCTCTCTCTCTCTCTCTCTCTCTCTCTCTCTCTCTCTCTCTCTCTCTCTCTCTCTGCTGCCTTCCGTCGTCGCTGAAGGTTTTCTGCTCTCCGTTTACCTGTGTGTTGAGTCGTGATCGCCTCTGACATTGAGTTCGCTATATAAATATTCCATTGCAATACACTGCAATACATTGCTGTACATTCATTCGTTAATTCAACATGAAAATTATTTAGCTCCCTTTCAGGGTAACCACCCAAAAGCGCTCCCAACTACAGCCATGACAAAAAGGTATTTTTTTCAAATACTGAGAAACATAATTAACACAATGCCATATCCTAGTCTACCAACCCTACCCAGGCTTGGTACTTGCATCACCAAATTATGGGCAAAAACGGGCCATCTATCATGTCTTCAGCAATAATTTTCATTGTTTCCATTAGCGACACATGGATCCAGGGTTTAACGACAGCTTATGACAACAGAGACCGTTGCCGTCGACAGAATTTTGCTGGACATATTACAGCACTTACCGCTATATATATATATATATATATATAGTATATATATATATATAGCATATAGCATATATAGCATATATATAATACATAAATAAAATATATATGTATTATATATATAGCGACACATGCATCAAGAGAGCCTTTTATAAGCAAGTGATATTACTTCAAAAGGTGTGTAAAATTCAATAGCTGATGCATCATTATTATTATTTTTAATATTATTAAACTGTCTTATATGACGCGCCTATACGAAATGTTATCTTACGTAAAAGCCTATGGCAAAAAAGTCCATCCCTGCTACATGTTGAACAAATTAGTGTTATGACTAATTTTGAAGAGAGAAAATAACGAAGATTTGCTAAGTCCGGCAGTTCATTCCATTCAGTAGGGCCTCCTAGTACAAAAGCACGGTTTCCAAAGTGTCTAACTGATCGTGTTACAACAAAGTGAGCTTCAGATGAAGACCGTAGTCCTCGTCTGGATTGGAGAGATGAACAAGGTGTAACAAGTGAGATTACATGAGATGGTGATGAATTTGTGTGGACCCGGTACATTAGAAAACATTTATACGAGAAGCCAGTGTAGATCAAGACGGGTGGGATAACGTGATCACGAGAAGTTACATCTTTGAGTAACTTTGGAGTTTGACGTCGACGCCTTGGTGCCAGTCCCAATCGTCAATGAAGTAGGAGGGCGATGCTAATGACTTTCGCCATCACGGTGTAATTTAACTGAAACAATTACCAAACGCCGTGAGACTTTTTACTTCGTATTGTCTAAAAAGTTAAAATTGTGCCGCCTTTAGCTGCAGTCGATGACTGTAAGAAACGAATGATCTACGACTGGGCAATTTGCCTTGCCTCGTCTCTGTCTTGTCATCGGTTAATGTAATCAGCGCGTGTTGCGATTGGCGATGAGTTATACGAAGCGGAGACGATTTCCGGGAAATGTCTTGATGCAAATTTCTCCTCAGTCACCCTGGCGCCCCGTTGTCTATGAGTTTTTTTAAAGGAACTGTCGACTTTCTTTTTGCTGTTTGTGAACGCGTGTGTTAGTTTAGGCGTGGGTCTGTATATGCGTACGCTTATTGGGGTTGACGCAACAAAGGCAATACACATTGAATTTTAAAATCTTTTTCAACAGAACGACTTTGATATATAGCGTTGCAATTGCAAATTTGCTATGCTATGAAGAATGCAGTAAATGGCCATACCATTTACTGCATACCATTTACTCCGGGAGTTTAACGACCGCTTTTGACAACAGAGATGAATGCAATGAAAAATGCAGTAAATAATTACAAAGCAGTATTTAACTTGACCTCTGTTTCTAAAAAAAGGTGTTGGGTAATGATGCATTCATTTGAATAAAAGATGCCTCATTGACTCTCGGTAATGAAATTGAGTTTCTTGCTGTGATGCTTATTGATGTCCTTAAAATGGCAAATGCATGATGACAAGGGGATTAATAAAATATCTAAAACGAAGGCTACATAATGAGGCTATTTTTTTACGCTAAGCATATATTAAACATTTATGACTTGACTCATTTATCTAAATCCATTCTTTTGTTGAAATATGTCCTAGCATGTTACCCATACCTCTCACATGTTTCAGACTCTTCTGAAACTAAGTCGATAGTATTTCTGTTCTCCAAGTCTGCTGAGTTTCGTTTTACGTTGTACGGCGCCCTTATAGTAGCTAGGGTTGCGTTTGCGGCGCGGTGTAAATCGGCGTTGCGATTATTATTATTATTATTATTATTATTATTATGTTGTTATCGCCCATGATGAGCTAATGGAGTGTTGGCAATGTCCCGAAGAGGCAGACTGCGTTCCCACGCTGAAGAACAACTGAGATACGTTGGAACAGAAATGAAGTCTCCATTGGATCATGGGTTGCAGCACTCGTTCGACTACCCAACTCTGAGATGAACTCCAGTCCTTCCCTGCTCCAAGCGCCGCCGGATTCCAAGGAGAGGGCTACGAAGTCGTGGGTGTTGGTTATGGTGGAATACTTGGCCCTCTTCGTCTTAGCTGCGCGTTCGGCTGCTTCGCCAGCTCTGATAGATGTGTCGACAAGATGTGACTTGGCGTAAGTGTCGGGCACTGTCACATCCCATGCCAGACATATTATTATTATTATTATTATTATTATTATTATTTTCCTAGGGACTACGAAATTACTATTAAAATAGCTGTCCGGAGGGTCAGGCTTCGTCTTCATTATTATTATCATTATCATTATTCATTATCATTATAATTAATATCATTATTATGATTTTTATTATTAATATTATTATTATGTCTTTCTGCTGTGTATGTTCGTGTGTGTTAGTTCGTTTATGCTGCATCTGAGTGTAAACGTTTGTTATGGGTATTAGTTGAGGACGGAGACATTCGTCAACTATTGACTAGTTCACACCTTTTCAGTAGAACAACTTTGCTATATATAGTCATAACTGACTGGGTGTTTCGTGTGAGTGAGTTCCAATTAGTGACCCTTCTTGTCATCAATTAGTTTAGTTGAGCTGTGTTCGTGTTCGACTGACTATTTGATCATATTGATTTCAAAATCATGTAGGTCAGCCCAGGAGGCGCCTCTGAGTAGGAACCTTGAAGGGGCGACTTATAAATGTGTGTAATAAATAAAAGATTAATAAAAGATTGCCGTTAAATTATTAGACACCTCTATTAACATCTACTGATGGTCTATTATATTCCTGCAGAGGCCCACGCAAGATATAATGCTACTCAAACTAATAATATTCACTTCTAAGGCTACCAGTCCAGGAGTGCCAGTCCCAAGCCTGGACAAAGGAGGAGGGCGACGCTAATGATCTCTGTTATCACACAATGTCGTTAAACTGCAACTACCGTCAACAACACATAAGATAACAGCAATAAACTCTCGAAGTAACTGTCTATCAACACGTTACTCAACCTTACAATTAGGCATCACTGCTCATGAATAAACATGAGGAGGCGGGCAATCTGATCGGCCCATGAGAAGCGAACTAAAAAAGCATCAACAATGCCTTATTTTGACAGCGGAAGACAATTGAACGCATCGATCATCTGTGACAAAGCAAACGCCCGACCAGTGCCTCGTAATAATAAGTTAATTAATTGATTAATTTATGACTGGACAACACATGACTTTGGGAACATGACCAACTTAAATTATTTATTATTCAACAGTTTAACGACATCTTATAGCAACACAGGCTGTTGACGTCTTCAGAAGTTGTTACATTTCAGTTCAATTTCATAGTTTTAATCCTTTATCTTTATGTTGTCTTTCTTTCTTTAGTCTTTCTGTTTTCTTTCTTCCTTTTGTGTTGTTATTGATTTCATTGCAACAAATCTTGACCAACTTATAACTCACTACGATCAAGTGATCAAATTTATTGAAAAACTGGTCCCTTAATTCGGGCGTTAAAATAAATATTGAAAGCGACCCATTATTACATAGAAAATATATAGAAGCGATGTCCATTTGGAACAGGTCTACTAATTGATTCATAAATATAGAATAAATCTGCCGTTGGTAAAAATAATAAAGGTTATAACTGTAAGTAGTATGATTAATATTATGCGCTTATTCTAAGAGTTCTGATGAAGTTCTTATCGTCCTTATCAGGCATTGAGAATCTATTATGGCTGAGGACGAAGGTCATATCGACGTTCGATGTTGATGACTTCTAGTGTCTAGGGACGACCTTGTGGAATAGGGATTAATCCATCCTCCTTTATCCAGGCTTGGGTTGGCACTGTTGGACAGCAAGCATTGCGCACTTTGACTATTCTGGTCGGGTTTTTAATTGATAACATAGAGGGTGATGCACATAAAAAGAGGTGTTCTAATATAATGAGACATTCCTGCATTTAAGATTCCACTCCACGGAAATTAATAGCGTTACTCGTCTACTTCAAACTTCATAAAATTTTGAGTTGCTGATTTTTTAACGACACCGTTCAATATCGAAGATAATTTGATGTCGCCCTCCTTCTTTCTCAAGTCTTGGGACTGCCACTGCCTAAGTCCAAGCAGTGTAGGAGACCCAAATAAACAGGACAACCAAAGCTTTTCACATAGAAATTGAACGTTCAATGTCTGAATTTAACCGCCACAAATCGCTAATATATACAACGTGTTCCAAAAATAGTGGTGTGCTGTTGGCACAGGATAAATGTAGATTGCGATTGACCGACGCCATCTAGCGACGAGTTCAAGGAACGGGTGAAGAACCGTTGAAAAGATCGTCGCCGAAGATAAAGGATTTACGATCAGGAGGCTTATCTTCTCGGTAAACTGACGATGACGTAGACGGTAGAAGACTAGTCTCTTCGTCGGGTAGTTGGCCTCCTGGCGGTGGGTTTTGTCTATCGCGGCGTACTCCATGAATAACGTATATGGCTAAGCCTGAAAACAATAGGATAAATGCAGCGTTAATATCGTTGACGTCCACCCAAAAAATATAATTAATGAAAGACTGAACTTTTAAAATATATGTTGAATTTAAGAACTGCCTTGTAATTCTCTTCGTGAAATGCGTCATTGTATGACACCTTTGGTGAGGCATTTATAAAAATGCAAACAGCGGTATAGGAAAGGAGATTATAAGCGAAAACAGGTTGTCACACAAATTGACCAATTTTGCACACCACTTTGATTGCGTTGGGTTCAATTGGTTAAGATCGGTGTTAACTCAAAAATCACTTTTTTGAGCAGCTATTAACACTGTATATGTAAGGTTCTCATTCCTATTGCAATGGTCTGAATTAGTTTATTTAGAAGTTGCGTTCTTATGAGACAATGCTTCAAGGAGAGCGTGGTCATGGTAGTTGCAGTTTAACGACACTGTGTGATAACAAAGATCATTAGCGTCGCCCTTCTCCTCTATCCAGGCTTGGGACTGGCACTGGTTGAGTACTACCAGAGGCGGAGTTTAAGCGTGGTCATAAAACCTGAAAGTCTCTAATATACAGATCGTTCAAATTAAAAAAGAGGTGTTGTATAATTGAAGGCCAAAATTTGAGCTTAAGTGCAAATTTGCACACATCTTTATAGACGAAAGCCACCTCTATATTAACGAAATCAAGCAACGAGAATCTACTGTTAGTCAGACTGAACACGCTCCTTGTGCACAATAACGGTCACAGTTCCAAATGTCACTGCATTCCGCATGTATTCGATCTGATAATTATTAACACCTCCATTGCTTGCAGTCCAGCAGTGCCAATCCCAAGTCTCAATAAGGGAGGAGCACGTCGCTGACGATCTTTATTTTTCACGCCAATGATCTTTATTTTTCACGCCAATGATCTTTATTTTTCACGAAGTGCCGTTTAGCAGAAACTTCTACCACAAAAATTAACGAATTCAGACATCACTATATAATTTGTCCCTCCACCCTTCGTACTCCGACAGTGCTAGGCCCAAGCCAGGAAAACGAAGGAGGGTGGCCCTATTCATATTTGAATAACATCGTGTCGCTAAACAAAAACGCAACTACCATAACTACTACTTCCACCATTTCCAACACTATTACCACTTCCACTACTTTCCCTAAAGCAACTTCCACGGCTACTACTTCCACCATTTCCAACTCTATTACCACTTCCACTCCTTACCATAAAGCAACTTCCACGGCTACTACTACAGCCATTATCATTGCGTACTCACCAAGCGCCGACCACACTCCGAATACCGCTGACGTCACTTCCTGTTGCGTCACCAGCATGGCACATAAGAACAGAATCGCCATAGCGTAGATCAACGAAAGGTTTCGAACCTCTAACCTCAACTCTTCGTCTTCGCTTTCTACCCTTTCTTCCGGCTGTCGTCTTAGCCAGACAAGGCCTGTTACAATCCCCGCAGTCGATATCACCATGGCGACAATCCAAACCGCATGTCCGGTCCGAACGTGGCTCTGCGCGTGAGCCAAGATGGCAGCGAGAGCGAGACAAGAAGTGACGTAGAGGAGGATGGAAAGGCAGGCCTTGCGGTAGGTCGCCCTCGTTGGTTGCGGGGGATTGGAGGGGGCGATTTGGCCTGGGTTAACTTGGCACGCCCGTCTAGTGCTTAGGTATTCCTCGACTATGGCGTCAATATCCGTATCGTTAGAGGAATCCTCCTCGCTTTCGACAATGTTAGTTACATCGGATTTGCTGCTAGAGTGGCCCGCGTCCATTGTCTGGATGTCGACTACATTCGTACTCGAGAGAACACCTTCGTTCAAAACGCTACTCTCCTCGGTAGTGCCAGAACTATGTTCGACAGCGCCAGAGGGTGTCTTGACCTCGGAGAGAGGGTGTGTTGAATAGGATATCTGGTGGACTCTGTTGGTCACCTCAGTGCCACCATCGTCCTTCTCTGCTCCTTTTTCTTCTTCTTCTCCTGTTTCTCCCGATTCTTCTCTGAGATTCTCTCGTATCAGCCTGTAACCTGGGTATTCATCCACTTCCTCTCCATTTTCCTTCTCCTTTCCTTTCCCAAACCCTTCTGGTTGTTGTTCGATCTCCCTTGACCACGCGTAACCCCTTATCACGCCATCTCCACTCCTCGCCACTCCAACACACCCTCCCTCCGCACCCTCCCCAGGTTCAACCCCCCGAAACCGTATTGCAAGAATCGTCACAACCACAACCATATGCTCAACCAGAACACCTAGCGCTGCCAACCGGCAGAGCGTTACGACGCTCAAGGCCGCACAGCCCAGGGCGCAAAGGCATCCGAGTGCCAAGCAGACCAGCACGGACCTCTCTTTGGAAGAATCATCCTCCGAGATCAAGACCCTTCCTACAAGACGATCCCGTGCCAGGTCCTCTAGGATCTCAACAGACCTCTCGAACTGAACGAAAATTCCCGGAGCAAGGAAGACCATGGTAGCGAAACAGATGAGGTACTTGGTCCATGAGTGCGATCCAGATGCGTCGAAGGCCTCCGAGAGAGGCTGCTCCGTGGTGAGGTTCGAGCTAGATGACATCGAGCTGATCATGGAGGTGGATCCAGCCATGAGGAGACCCAGAAGGGCCACTCCCAGGAGGGACGAGCGCAGGTGGAGGCTGCTCGACTTGGGAGAGCTGTACTCGATACGACGGGAAAGGTCCTCGAAGACGGTCAAAGAAAGGTAAAAGATGGATGCACCGGTAACGACCTGAAATCAGGTGACAGGACAAAGGTAATTATCATCGCATATGACACGCTTCATCATTATTATTCTATAATAATGCAATGTTGAATGAGTGGCGTTATATAAAATTATCTGCAATAATTCATTGTAATGTAATCAAACATTTATACCACATCATTTCAAGATAACTACCACGCAGTTCACGCTAGGCTAAATGATGTTAGTAAATGTCTCAATTAACGAATATATTACATCGTAATAACAATTTTAGTAACAATAATTATTACAATTACTATCACTATTATTATAGCTATTATTACAGCATTTACGTTCTTGTAAGTACTATCATTATAATTATAATTATTGCTGTTATTATTATTATTATTATTATTTTTACTTTTATCGTCCCAATCGGTAATATAAATCACTATTACACATTTATTGGCGCCAGTTCATAAACATATATATATTATATATATATGTATATATATATATAATATATATATACATATATACATTAAAATATATATATCTGATCGATATATCTAGATGCACACATTGTGTGGCTATACAATGTACATTTAGGTAGCCATAGGTGCGAATGTATGTACAAGCTTTCATGTATATAATTATCACACCTGTTTGAATGCATGTGTGTATAACTTATGTTGAAATAAATGCAAGTAAGCAATGATGTACTCATGGTTTATCCTTCGATTCGCTCTCTCAGTCATCAACCCAAATAAAGCGGATCCTCCAACCTACTCACCCCTTCGTAACCCTCCGGAAAGAACCTCTCCACCACAGTCCAATTGCCTCCATCGGACACCGTCACCGCAGCCCCCGCCAGAACCCCAAACACCACGATGACGGATAGACTGAACAACACCAGGACCGCCCTTGACGGACGAAGAACCAGCCTCAGAGTCACCAAAGGCCAGACTACCATGCAGACCATGAACCCAAGGACATCGACAACCAGGGTCTGGGGTGATGACACCCAGCCGAAGAGGGACAGAGACAGAAGAGTCAGTCGCTGTCCCATCAGATAGTTGAGGCTCTGGGAGCAGCCGCGAACCAAGGCCGAGGTCAAGGCCACGGACCTAGCCACAGAGGACCAGGCGACGGCGAAGGACGAGACCTCGCTTCCGGTTCGATGGATGGCGTCCTGTGTAGAGGTGGTGGATTTCCAGAGGCGGCGGCGAAGGTCAAGGAAAGAGAACCCTGTGCACGGAAAAGAAACAGAGAGTGATTGAATAAGTGAATAAATGAGTTAATTAGTATTCATTCAGTCAATCATTCTTTCATTATTTGTATTTATATAGCGCCCCGTCAATGCATTTACTCAAAAGGGTTCCTAACGAATGAATGAATTGGCTCCGTTTATAATCAAAGCTGAACGTTGGGATTTCACGCACTGGATATTACACCTCGAATGCGTAATATGCATCCTTTAGCAAATAAAGAAACAAAAAATAAGACATAAATGTCAATTCTCCAACTAATACACCGTCGCAAATTGAGTCTTGCGATAGACATAAATAAAATACATAAAAGTAATTTCGTCATTTAGTACTAAACGCGTCGTAAACTTCGCCTGGAGGTATATAAATAAATAATCCTAATGGAGCGATGATAGGCAATAATCCACCAAGCTACAAGTATTTGTCCAATTTCTCTGACGTAAATATGTTTTCGTGGCGAAATTGCCCGAAATATACTCCGCACGAAGAACTTCCTGAATTAGAAACGACCAAAGCTCAACGTAATTGCTATATCGGTCCCCCGTCCTTAGGAACCGATTCTCCCGGGTTGTCAGAGCATTCCAGGCGCTACATTCAAAGGCACCAACAGTTCAGCATTACTCAAAACATCGTAAACATGTGTGTAGTCGACGGGAAATAATTACGCGGTTGTACCGTCCGAACCCATTCGCCTATCAATCTTCCAACTCGCTTTAATAATTATCATTACGGACCTGACCCGCGAACACGTCATTTGGTAAGAAACATGGACGCAGTGAATATACGTGAGATCCGAGTGAACTTCAATCAAGCTCTGTATATGGATCCGTGGTTCTATGTAATGTATTATTGGTTGCATTTGGTGATTTATATAGCGGCTTTACGGGTTCAACGTTGATTGATTTTCTAGCGGATTGGTTGAGTGAATAGTCTCTGCTAAAGACTTGGGTGTCTCCAGAATGGAAGAAGATTGCGTTACATCGGACGGAAGTGAAACTTTCATATATTTTCCAATGTATCGATAATCCATCATGTGTGAGAGAGATATCGATAATTATAATTAATGGCAACTCTGGAGTTACCAATTCTTGCCAAGGTCAGAAAGAACGAAATTGACAGCGTTGAAACCTTGAATCATAAGAGACACGTGACTGGTTTCTATCATCATTATTAGTGTTGTTGTTGCCGTTGTTGTTATTAACACTATTATTATTATTATTATTTTGTCACATCATTATTAGTTAATAATATTATTATTGTTAATAATAATAATAATAATAATTATTGATAAATAAATATTGATAATCACTGCTCCAAGCGGCGCTTGGAGCGGTGAAGGACTGCAGTTCATCTCAGAGTTGGGTAGTCGAGTGCTGCAACCCACGATCCAATGGAGACGTCATTTCTGTTCCAACGTATCTCGGTTGTTCTTCAGCGTGGGAACGTAGCCTGCCTCTTCGGGACATTGCCACCACTCACTTAGCTCATCATGGGCGATAACAGCATAATGTGAAACATATAATAATAATAATAATAATAATAATAATAATAATAATAATTAATATTATTATTATTATTATTATTATTATTATTGCTATTATTGTTATCGTCGTCGTCGTCATCGTCATCATCAATATTATTAATATTATCATCATAATCATTTTGAATATAATTATTGCTCTTATTGCTAACAGTGCTATAGTAGAAGTGGTTATATTAGGCCTATCAGTAGCAGGAGCAACAGTAGGCTCAGTAGTGACAGTATACTCAAATATTTAGCGCCAAAGTGTAATGATCAACAACTACTTAACAGCGCTAAGCAATAATTGATTGAATTTACGTCTCTGGTTTCGTGCATTTTAGATGTTTTATTTGACCGCTTGTATAAAAAGTCCGCCGTTCTCAATATTTATTTTAAACACCCAAATTAATGACACATTTTCATAATTAAATGCCTTCTTGGTGACATTTCGGTTCATATATAGCACGTCCCCATCCTGTGGTCCAACCATTTTGAACTTAGAATGTATACGTATCAAAGCACCACTCAGTGTGTCATGCTGCAAGACATCACTGTGGCCTTAGGTCATGATATGAAATGATAACAGCAGAAATGTCTGACATTTCTGAACTTGTGTTCCGCTTCAACACAGAACAATTCGCCTTTTCTTACCAGACAATATGGCCGCCACTCCTGCGATGACGACAGACAAGATGGCCGACGGTCCTGTGACGTAGCTGGTCACGTGGGGTGTCAGAAGGAACACGGCGGTCGGCAGAAAATCAAAGATGGCGACGTTCACCGCTCCGAATATCGTGTAGACTCTCGCGTGGGCGAGATCTCGTCTCGACGCGCTGTTTCCGGTCTTGGTTCGTGCGCATGCGCGACAGAACGAAAGTAATCGCTCGCAAACGGTCATTTTTATTTGTGAAACCGGTTTCTACTCCATCTTGTTTCAATTTGTCTCACGTGACATGACAATATCTTGGTTGTCACGAAAATCTTCAGGATTTCATTATCACCTATAACGTTGAAAAGAAAACGGATATAATGATAAGAATTGTTGAAAGTTCGTTTGGAAATATTTATTTTTATTTGTTATTCGCTACATTTGTTTGGCGCTACTTTCAATAAAACTTAAAGGGAATAAATCCATGGCTCTAAATATAGACGTGCTTTATAAAAGGCTGCGTAAGATCTATAAAGTTCACTGATCGTCACGTAGTCTACGTGTAACAGGGTAGGTCGATTGATGCACAATATATTCAACAAGATAAGCATCTTAACTATAAAGTCGAAAATATACAGCAGGCGTCACTGTGACCATTTTGATCGCCGTTACGTAGTTGACTCTTCTTTTAAACACCTCTCTTAAGATGTTTAGAAACTCAATATAAAGCTGGCTGAAAAATAAGTTTTATTGGATGTAATCGTCAACGCTAATGCTAGCATAGTAATTTCTATTTTAAAACACAGCTATTAATAGCGGGTACACTCTAGCCCAAATTCAAGCATCACGCTATTTTGTAAGTTTACAAAAAACGATTTCAAAAATATTCTGAAAGTCAACCAACTTGCCTCTGCTCTGGGGCAAGTTGGTTGCCTGCTTGGGGCAAGATGGTGGCAATACAAATCATACGCATAAAACTGATTTGTAACAGTGGAAAGCGAATGCGTTATGCTTTAGTCAAATTCGTTTCCATTAAAGTCATTTGACCTTAATAAAGATGTAAGACAAAAACTACGCAATTAAAATGGCAATTTCTAAAAAATCGCATTGTCATTTATTGGCTCCAAACACCGTCTGACTGTCTGCCTGGCTCTCTGGATCTGGACCTCTGCCTGTCGATTTTGTTTTGATTAAGCGCTTGTGAATGAGGTGGTTACAGCGACACCGCTTTTGTAGTCGCTATACTAGTTTCGAGTTTACTATTACGATGACATCAGTTTAATGTAATAATTTATAGACACAACCATAAATTACCTTTAGGCCTGTGGTGGTGCCAGTTGGCTGACCTTTGGGGCAAGTTGGTTGCATACGCCAACTTGCCTCTGCTAACTTGCCCCAACAGGTCCACACTTCAAAATCTCGTGGTCACTGGTTTGCATAACGTGATTTGGATAAACAAGGTATACCAGTAATAAAGCTCAATGAATGCTTAACAAAATAACCCATCTGCCATAATTTTTGCATCTATGTGGATTATTATATTGTAATGTACGATATTTTATAACAGAGAAATATTTTAAGCAGTAAATAGGACGACCTACTTTTAAATAACAAGCGAAAATAAAGCACCCTAGCACATGGCCGCCATTAACCAAAAGATCAGGCTTGACATGCTCATCGATAAACTTCTTGTTAGACGTCTTTCCTGCCCTGCATTATAATTATATAGCGCAAACACAAACTTACCTCTGCAACCAACTTGTCGCTTAACTGAAACTAACTAAATAACTGTACTAAGAATATGACTATATTCATTATTTCGTTCAAATGCTTCTAAATACCTTTACAAAGTAAAAAATAATTTACAAAGACATTTAAATAACATAAAAGTATTCTTGTCAAAATCGTTTTCCTCGTTTGTCGGCCCTAGTGATTATTCGGTCATGTGCTCACTGCCTCGTGGAATACTAATGGCTGTGGTCTAAGAGTGGGTTAAACACAGGACATAATCAAACCGGACAACTACAGAGGCTCACAATAATGTGTACGTCTACACTGTACGTATTATGTAAATGGCTTGTATGAAAAATTTTGAATACGTATTGATATATGTTCTGGAATCTTCTCCCAACATATGTTCAACACCAGCCAAAATTAATATTAGATCATTTAAAAATAAACTTCGCCTCTATTTGCTTGAGGACAACTCTAAGCATGGAATGTTTGTATTTCTGTCTGTTCAGAGGATGCAATGAGCCTTTAGTTAAGGCACCAGTTAAGATTAACTTCTTTCTGTTTTACTTACCTGATATCTGAATGCTATTAATATTGATACCCATTGCCAGTTTTTAAATTCTACATAGGGCCCCAGGTTAGCGGGGTCTATGACCCATTTAGGTTCCTCTGTGCAACCAGAATATTCATTTATTATAACTTCTTGTTTGCCAGTTTCTCATGTTTTTTGGTTACCAAATAAAATTGAATTGAATGTTCGATGTATGTACATGGTGAGTCGCTTAGAAACGTGTCATCTACATGATGTCCGTTGAGCAATGAAAAGCACATTGGGGCGCAGAGCAGAGGAACCGAATTCGATTCTCGAATCCCCATAAGGTTTACTAGTCAGTCTACTTTTTGCCTCGTAGCCATAACATTGTCAATCTGATACAAATGAAACCGGCCAAAATGTAGACTGGACGAAATCATTTGTTTCGCTTTGAGTTAAGTCAACACCGCTCCTGTGCCATCCTTTGAACTCACCAAAGCCGCTGCTCTTACAATCTCTCCACAGGTCTTTCACTCAAATGTTTATAGAAATAATGTGCATCATTATTAATTACAATTATTTAACTGTCATTTATAACGTGCCTAAACAAAATACAACTTGCACAAAAGAGATCAACAGGGAGATAGAAATCTTGAACTAAATGAAATAAGTCTTAGTTTAAATTTTGAAGAGTGATAGCGTCGAAGATTCCGAAATATTCCGGCAGTCAATTCTATTCAGTAGGGTTGGCTAATTAGCACAATTGCATGGTTTCCAAATTTTCAAATAATTGATCGTTATTACAACGCATTAATTATGTAATTTCAGTTAGACGACACTGAGCGACAGGGGGTCAATCCCCTCTGAGTGGTGGAGGCAAAATCCCGATCTAAGTGTCAGGAAAGATATTCCCCCTAAGACTGAAAAATATCCCACCCTACGTGAAATTGCACGCATTTGCCTCCGGACCCCCTCTCCCCTCCCCCAATTTGGACACTCCTGCTGTGTGATAACAAAGATCATTAGCGTCGCCCTCCTCCTCTATCCAGACTTGGGAATGGCACTGCCAGAGTGCGAGCAGTGGATGAGTTAACATAGCAATTGATAAGGCTATCAAACGACATTTATAACTCCAAAATTGCTCTCAATTAAATGATAATCTATGTGAGTGACGTTAATTAAGTTTGACGACATATTTTAATGACTCACCGCGTACATTTATGAATACATGTTTTAATTGAGCGAATTATACGGATGCCTTGAGAGCCCTATCATATCAGTCAATCAACGATATAATAATTATTAGCGTCTAATTTGAAGTAACAATCACGTTAAACGGTAAGTAAGAAGTATTTGCAGCAGCCTTGCCGCTAAAAACCTCGTCCGTGTAGACCCCACACAAACATTTTGTACACAAACCGCATGTGTGCCCACAGATTGCACAGAAGGTCGTGCGGGCTAAATATGCACCGCGGCCTAACTTTAAAAATTCACATAATATTATAAGCTTGGTGCGTCTCAGATTTTCAATTCGAGACATTTCGAAAGCGCACCAGACCGTTGCCCTCTTACTTCCTACTAAGAAGACGACGAAAAGAACGGACCTTCTATTAATGTGAAATTAGCCGTGATTATATCTATTGAATCAACGAAAATAAGAGGGCTTTGGTCGTAACCCAAACAGTAATAATATCTGGCCTATGATGTATGAAAAAACATACGAACTTCGTAGTTTAAGGATAAATCGTAATGGTAAAGGTAATCTCAAATTGATTGAGCACCAGTAGAGACAGTTTCATTTTCAGACAAGACTCTTGTAACAACCTAAAAGCGATGAGAGCAAAATAAGACAGAATGGTCATCAAGCTTCTTTGAAAAGCTACCTTGAGTGCACCGAGTGGCCGCTCTCTCTCTGGTCCACTGAACGAGGCTTACTCATCGTCCCATTTGAACTACTGAACAAAATCGTGCCTTCTCAGTGGTTGGCCCGTCACTCTGGAACACGCTCTCGTTGGCATTGGGCTTGTCCCCAAGGATGCACTCAGACTCCTTTATACTCGCCTTAAAAACTATTCTTTTCAACTGTTTCTAGGTCGGTAATGGTCCTGAGTAGTAACATCGAAACAGCGCTATATAAGTCTTCGCAATGAATGAATTAATCTTCTGCGGCGGAATATTTCGTCTTTGAATAAACCAAAATTTAACTTCTGCCTCCGAACACAGAAACACTTCATATTTTCACGACATTTACGCCTAAAAAAATATGCGCAATCCTTAATTCCTAAAATTCATCAGGAGTTCGGTGTGACCGCGTGAGATTAGTGTTGTACTTAGATAGATACTGAAACCGTTTCGCCACAGAAGTATTTTCTCAATGCATTTTTGTGTGGCGGAATATTACGCCGCAGAAGCACCACGCTCAATAGTATTATCAGCGAAATGTGTATCTAAAAGCAGAAGCTGTTTGAAAGTAACTTCACAGTGACGTAATTTGTGAAATAACAACAAAGGGTAAACAGATTCCTAAACTACCTGTTCATCTCAGTTTCTCATTAAACTTGTCAATTAAAACAAGAGGCCTTTTAGCTGCAACTTCGAAATCAAAAGAAGTTGAAATCATGAACAGACCATATTTAAAGACTTTCACAGTGACGTCATTAATTTTGTAAAGAGCATAGCCAAATAATGACTTGACACCGCACACTAGAACAGCTTGTATTAAGAATGCGCCTTAAAGCAACAAAGCCTTACTCAAAAGACGCGTAACAACCTAATGATTAATAACTGTACTTTGAGAACTGATGAATTTTTAGTTTATATTTCAAAATATTAATCGAGGAGGTTCTTTGTACTGTTTCTTGCAAAGAGTTCTATTCCGCAGGGTTATAATACGTTTAACGACAATGTGTGATAATTAAGGCCATTGGCGTCGCCATCCTCTCTCTCTCATCCAGGTTTGGGACTGGCAATGTCAGAGTGCAAACAGTGGAGGAGTTTGGGTTAGGTTATAATGGCTTCTGGCAACTGTTATACAAAGCTTAGTCTATCGAGCGCAGCTCTGAGCTATGTGCAGTTGCAGGTCATTCAAGAGGGCTGCGTCAAGTGAGAGGGATTGTTTGGAAACTTTGGAGATAGGAAGTAAAGGTCCAAGTCAGGATAAACGGTTCGTGTTCGAATTGTAATTCGAATTACAGCCAATACATTTCTGCTATAAATTTTACCGAATTGATACCTTTCTGATCCCGATTAAATGCGAATAGCAACTATTTCAAAAATACAAAAGTCACAATTTTTGCCATCTACATGTATGCTACCGGCTTAAATTGCGACTAGTGCCAGTCAGAATCCTGAATAGCAAAGGAGGACAACCCTAATCGTATTTGTATTGACACAGCGATTATAGGGATGATAGGGTTTCGTATTTATCGTTCACAGAGTATTCATAGTGTGTGTGTGTGTGTGTGTGTGTGTGTGTGTGTGTGTGTGTGTGTGTGTGTGTGTGTGTGTGTGTGTGTGTGTGTGTGTGTGTGTGTGTGTGTGTGTGTGTGTGTGTGTGTGTGTGTGTGTGTGTGTGTGTGTGTGTGTGTGTGTGTGTGTGTGTGTGTGTGTGTGTGTGTGTGTGTGTGTGTGTGTGTGTGTGTGTGTGTGTGTGTGTGTGTGTGTGTGTGTGTGTGTGTGTGTGTGTGTGTGTGTGTGTGTGTGTGTGTGTGTGTGTGTGTGTGTGTTTCAGGACATTAATATACTGTTTCTTATGAACCAATCATAGTGTACAACGCACCCTAAAAAGTCACCTCAACTCACCTGGACTCGCCTGATCTCTCCTCAACTCCCTTGAGCCATGCTGTGCTCACTTTCTCCTCACCTCATAATGTGTTACCTGAGTCATGGGTACCAACAAAGATCTCCAAACTCGCCGCTGATCAAGGAAACTGTTGTTTGAGCATCTTTAAAACAATCGTAACGCAACATTCATCTTTCGTAAAGTAACCTCTTTCGCAACCTATCGCAAACTGTTATGAGAGTCTCTCGTAAACAAAGCCGTGACCTGAACAATACGAGCTAGTTTTCTTGCGGACCATTCTGTGCTGCTCAGTGGGATCAATAACGTAAAAATCGATATCTCATCGTCCGCTAGACTGTTAGAATAGACCACTGTTAGAATAGACCATTGTTAGAATAGACCACTGTTAGAATAGACCACTGTTAGAATAGACCGCTGTTAGAATAGACCACTGTTAGAATAGACCGCTGTTAGAATAGACCACTGTTAGAATAGACCACTGTTAGAATAGACCACTGTTAGAATAGACCTACCGTGGCGCTTGACCTCAAGAATAAGAAATGTTTAAGCTCGAAGTACTTGATCTCTGTTACTGTTTTTCATCATTAGACAAGTCTTGGGCTGTCCCCAACGTCAGTCACTAGAGTGTTACATCCTCGCAAATAACAATTGTCAATCCAGGTCAGAGTTAGTTTGTTCTTATTTTCCTCTTTAAAGTACCTAGCATACGCACCATTTAAATTATCAACATTCTTAACATCATCATTATCATTGTTGTCATAATTGCTCGATATACCCCATCATCATCATCATCATCATCATCATCGTCGTCGTCGTCGTCGTCGTCGTCATCGTCAGCATCAGCAGCAGCAGCAGAAGCAGCAGCACCAGTTCCTAACGTTCGCATAGCCATATATGACAGCGATTGGTGCAAATAGTTCGAGGAAGTTACCTGTAAAGTTCATTGATTGCCTTCGTCTCAGTCAAATTTATGTTATGTCCATTCAAAGCGATCTCTAGTTTTCCTTTGTTTCTTTTCCATTAAAATCTTGCATCATTTGATTTTTGATATTTCATTATTTAGAAAGAAAGCAATCTGACAAAACGCAGAAATGCTGACATTATGAGAGAATGGACAGTAAAAGTATCCAGAAGTAAAAACAATGAACTAGTAGTAGTACATTAAATAACGCCGGACGTAAGTTAATCTCCCTAACGACTTCGCATATTTAACTTTACGCATAAAAGTTTGGTTTCGGCTTCGTGGCCAAATAGTCTGCTTCCACTAGAGATGAATTTCATTGGCGATCACGTGACGCAGAATTTTAATTGAGGTCAAAATCAAGCGGCGAAGAATATTACAATTGACACCTGCGTGCGCTAGGATGATGATATTGCACCAGATGGCAGGCAAGTCATTTGAAATGCATAAAACGTTCTACAGCGTCTTTGTGCGTCATGAGACTGCGTGTGACCTACTTTTACCTTGTCAGCGCTCATACGCAGATACAGGTCAGCGTTGATGCTTGGCCAATGGCCACTACGTAAAGGCAAGTTAATCCACATGCATACAAAATCACCTTTCAACGTCGTGTGGCTAATTTGATCGTGGCCTCCTAGGAGAGGGGAAGGTATTCTTAGTTTTTTATTTCCTGATCTAGAGTTTATGCAACAAATGACTAAGAGTTAAATTGTTGCCTCAAACAAACTTTACTTGGCTTAGACTTAGTTCCTCCAACTCCTCTTGGAACTTTGGTCAATAAGAGTTCTCCATCCCGTGCGATCCTTAACAGTCTCTTCCACGTCCCATCTCCTTCAAGTCTTGCCTAAAGGTACTCCTCCAGGTTTCCACCAGCCTTTCCCTGCTCCTCCTTCCATTTTTCGGTATCCATCCCATTGCCATTCTTCTCCTCCTCTGACGATCTCGTTCATCCTCCCCATTTGCGCTAACTTCAGAACCTCCTCATTTGTAACATGATCACTCCATGATATGCCCAAGATAGTTCGAAGACCTCTTTGATGAAAAACATTCAGTTTGTGCGAAACTTTTGCCGTCCCCTCAATTTATTCACTTGCGTATGTCAACGTTGGTATACAATTGATCTGTACATATGTATTTTGGGTTTTAGTCTGATGATCCTTAGTGTCCATACCTTGCGCAGTCTTTGGAACACAGCTGCAGCCTTGCCTATTCTGGTTCTTACATCCACCTCCGCATCTCCTTTGTTTGAAATTGCACTCCCCAAATACGAGAAATCTTCAACAATTTCGATTGTCTGCTGATCGACGACGATGTCCTGGCACTGCTGACCTCCGATGTTCATGGTTCTAGTCTCGGTGCTATTGTGCATAGTCCAACCTTTTTCCCATCTCATAATAAGTCATCTGTCATCTGCAGCAGGTCTATGTCATCTGCTGCAGGTCTCAAACAAGCTTTACAGAACCGCTTAGATATTTCAAGCTCCAGAAATATAATTATTCGTCAATTTCTCTTCTATAATACAATAAAAATTATTGTATTTATGAAGAAAAACCGACTTAAAATTGAAAATATTTCGATGACTCGAAATTCCTAAATCGGTAGTCTATAACTAAACGCGTCAGTTTTATACCATAGGTTTTATTTGTAGAGTAAATATTTGTAGAGTAGTTTGATAAGTGGTTATAGAGGTCAAGGTTTATAAAACTAGATTAGATTAGTTCTGGAATTCAAACACATAATAGTAATTGACCATTGAATTTTACACACCTTTTTAAAAAATGTTAGTTTAGCTACATGTATGTATAAACGCAAAATGCTGTACACTGACTCAAACCTTGAACACTAGTGTTTGATTACAATATGCAATTGGGATTTTAATTTAAATAAAATGCATGGATTAACTATAAATACTTTGCTTATGTTGTTATACATTATTCAATATTGCATGCATCATAAATGATGGCCTATGATTATGGAATTTTTTACTTGTAAATACGATATAGATAGTTTGACGTTTATGATACGAAATTGCTCTGGTGCTTTCTAAACACTAATTAAGTTAGAGAAAAGCCTTAATGGTTAAAAAATATGAAATAAGAAAAGAACCGATGCGGTCAAAAAAGAGCATAAAAAAGAAAGAAAACATATGGCCAACTAACTAACTAACCAATTAACCAACTAACTAATTATGCATATATATATATATGTGTATCTGTATATATTATAAATGTATATTAAATAAAATGATATATGTGTTATGAAAAACATATAAGACCCATCGGTTAAACATTACCGTATGAACATCCACCCTCCAATACGCGACTAAAGCAACACACCCATAACAGCTACTCTGCTTTCTCTGACCGTCTGGGAATCACCAGACTCTGCCCTTCCCCGGAATGTACTTTTGCCAGCCCACAAGTTGATCCACTCAATTGATCAAATTCCGATAAGTTTCTCTTTACTGATTGTGGATTAAGGTTAGGGGTACTTTAAGTAGACTGCTTCACGCCTTCGACTTTTGCAATATTAGCACTTCTAGATAAATGTTCTGATTGCACCCCTAGCCCTTGCCCCGAAATCCCGAATATAACCCGGTCAATTTCATGTTTATGATCCAGACAAATTTGTCCACTGCTCAGATAGCGTCTCGGAATAGTTTCCGTCACAAATAGCGCTATATAAATGTTAGAGGACAATTAAAAATATCAATACCTTAACCAGTCCTTACTGATAAGTTGATAAAAGACTTACCACTTGAAATTGAAGCGTCATCTCTTCAGGCACTCACACCCTGACTCGTCTTATTCTCCTTTGCCTCAAAACTCTCGCCATTAATGACACCCGCTTTAACAGCTACTCGGACCACGAACATCCCTGGACGACCCGCCTTGGGACAATCCATCTGATTCGATGCAGCGCTCATTAATAAGCTGTCAGATGCGTTGCGCTTAGTTTCAGAGTGGCTCCTTAACTTTGATTTAGGAAGGCTCATTGCTGATAAGTTGATAAAAGAAACTGCAGCAAATTCAGCTACAAAATGAGAACCCAGCAACTTGATAGTCAGTTGGTTAAGATGCCCTGTAATTTCACTTAAATGTTATGTCTAGCAAGCATGCTTGGAAGTTCTGAGATGTTTACCCTTTTGTCTTTGGAGCTCTAATTAATTTCAATGTGTTCATGCGTTTATATATTTGACTGGCACCACTAGAGCAAGGGCAGTCAATAAGGTCCAAAAATGGACTCACGCCATCCTTGTGTTACCTTCACTTGTTCAACGGCCATCTTGAGCGTTAACTTATCAATACCAACAAATTTTTGAGGGGCTTCTTTGCCTCATAACCACTGCTGTCCTCCATTGTAACATATTGAACGGATGGTTGGTCTTCACCTAATCGTCACAAAGAAGATGATTATGGCTACCTCTACTGTGGACATAACGGAGTCATACATCAACTACTGAATTTAGACACCTTTTAATGGAATGATCATCTCGCTACATATAATTGTAATAGGCTAGAATTATTTCGATGAGTTCTTGTACAAAAGTTGGTGCTATGAAAGTATTAGGATAACTGTAGTGTCGTCAAATAGCTCTTATAGTACGCCAGAATTAAGGCCAACATTTCTAAACCTTAACCTAATTTGGGACAAAGCGATTTTTATTGCAATGTGTTAAGTTGGCTCTAGGGTCATTCTCATTAAAACATACAGAGAACCTAACAATGGGAAACTTTATAATTTGACTTTTAAAGTGGTTGATATTTGACGAAATAACTCTATTGATTACGCAATCTGCCTCTGAGTCGAGCTACATTTAGTGTCTTTGGTTGAATGTTTATGTCGATAACAGGCAATTTAATTTATTAATTTCGTGAAATTTGCTGCTTTAGACAAGTTTTAAGTTAGTATAAGAACTAGATTTTGTATTATTGTTAGGAATTGCATTGATTTTATCGGCTAATTTAACCTGATAACGTTGTATAAGTCCTTTCTTATAATTACATCGAATTCAGCATAAATGGCCAGTCCAGTCCGATAGCTGTGTGAGGATAATTGTATTATTTGCAGTTCTACATGTTACTAGTCCCTGGAATGATATGAATCCGACTGTCAAGACAAGCGAGAGGAAGAAAATCCCTCTTAGATGGTGGTATTTGGCGTGGCGATTGCGATGTTATCCGATACATGGGATGCAATTCAGACATACATGTAGTTAGGGTGCATGAATCATGCAGCATAATTCATAATAGTGATCGAAAAGGCGAATTGCATAGGCGTAAGTCAGGTAGCGTTGATGCTGATCAGTCAGGAAGTCAGGTTAAGGTTCTCCATTCAGCGAACGACTATTTGATTGGAAACGAGACTGCTTTTTTGCACCTAGCCTGCTGCTATTGATACTAGGCACCCTAAGCAGAAGTATGAAAAAATGCGTATTGGCAGAAATTAAAGCTTTATTTGCGACAATTGAGAACGCCTGTGAGAGGCACAAGGATGAGGTTTTGAGGTGCTTGGACGTTTAAAAACTTGTGGTGATATTGCGCTTCTACAGCAATTGGAGAAGCGCAATATCACCACAAAATGTCACACGTATTTCAGTAAGGGTACATCAAAGTCTTCAGTTGAGCAAGATAATGCAAAACAGGCAGATCGTGGTTGGCGACCAAATACAGACAAGTTGCAAATACTTAAGACAGCTGAAGTATTGCAATTTGACTGATACACTATGGAGGAAAACTTTGGTGAACTTTTGTTGAACTGCACAGTTGTTGAGGTTCAGGAAGAGATGAGTAACTTTGCAGAGAGACCACGTGACGTATATTCTGTGAAGCATTTGAAGAAAATGTTACAGATGCATAATAGTGGGAAGATATGGTTTGCTAAGGTTTTTGGGTCACAAGGATGGATGTGATGTGCCTCAGAAGTGTATCATCACATGTCATCAGTGACAAGTGTTACTGTGGAATGCGGACAATGAGAAAGAGGGTGAGTGGATAACTGAAGCTACAGCAAAACTATTGCAAGGTAGCCTATCATACAGGTATGCGATGCATAGTTTGTCCATTAAAGTTACCCTCTAAACACCCCTATATGTGATAGCAGTATGAGATAGGTCAGTAACTGTTGATGTGGATTGTAGATTCTGGAGATTTAGTTCCACCATCAGACAAATCCATTGACGTTAGTATGGACATATCCAAATATGGTGCTTTTGGTTAGGTTCCAATTCAAAAATTACCTAAGGTGCGTGTTGGGAACCTTCTGTTGGGTAAAAGAATACAGATTTTGGATTATACGCCTTGTTGAACTGCAGCACCCTCATACATTGCCAGTGTAACAATCTTGTTTGACACTGTGGTTGGTTTTTTTATGAACCATGTCCAAATTGGATGCAGAGAAAGCCCCCTTTATAAGCTTTCGCAATGACTGCTTGTGTACACTAACTGCATGTGATATTCACAGTTGCTTGAACTACTTCTACACTAGAATATTTGGATTGCTAAAACTGTATTAATGTGTTGCTTTTCTTAAACTCTGAGATTATTTAATCTATATTAAATACTGGTGTATGTTCGTTATTTATTATATATCTCATTTACATGTAATTGCTCATTCCTTGATAGAAATGCACACCTTTTTAACGTACATAAAATATATTTTTAAATCCACAAATTCTTTCAAAATAATAATTTTTATGCCAAAATCATAATTCAAGAGACTATCTCCATTGTTGGACAAAATGCCTTTGACATAGAAGATGGCTGGAGCCTGGATATCATTAAACCGCTTCCGGATGAACCAATGAAAGACGCAGTAAATTAGGGCTGGGGTTTCAGATACTTTAATCCAAAATTAATCGATCCAATCTAATGAACCGCTTTCCTGGCGTCTCTTTCTCTACCACTGTGCTTCATTTGCATGTGAACCTAGATCAGCAATTGATCTTTCAGAAAACGTGACGTATTGTTGTAACACGTACTTCAGCCATCTATATCCGATTCGCTGGTGTAATTGGGTCGCATAGATTCGCAAAGCGGCTAAATACAATGGATTATTTGAAACAATCAATTTACAATGAAAGTTACACGTATTTTTCAAGTAGAAACTTTTAATATCATGTAAACACAGAAATGAACCAATGCGGTTAACAAGTTAAGGTAAAAACATGGGTTTTCGGGGCTCTCCTTTATCTGGCAGACTGTATTAATTTGGACGAAGATAAATAATCGGTCGTGGGTATAACCATGAGACAGAAAACCCCAAAAGAGATAAAGAATCTTACATCATATGTCAATGGCTAACACTGGAATCTATAATCGGTCGCTATGGAGAATATACCTTCATGTTTCCGACCACATCTGTAAATTCATTTGATATGGATCCTCAAAATATGGAATTAAAATAAGATTCTCTGAATTAGCCTTTTCGAGAAAGAGTAGACAAACCAAGGTCACATTAACTGGCATGCATGTAAGACTGTCGACAAACAAGTAAAAGCAGAAGAAATTGAAAAATTGCAACCACTGAGAAGGCACGATTCTGTTTGGTAGTTGTACGGGCAAATGGGACAATGAGCATGCGTCGCTCAGTAGAGCGTAGAGAGCGGCGACCCAGTACACTCAAAGTAGAGTAACAGAGATCGCTCTTCGTTCTTCCTGTGATCGCCAGCTTGGTTCTGGCGTATATCTTCGTTTGTTAGGCAAGCTGACACACCGCATTAGGTTGAATGGAACAAATATCTTCAATCTTATCTGTTGTTTTCACACGTAGGATTAACTCGTCTAAGTCAATGACGTTTTAAAGGTGTCTAAAGACATGAACTGTAAACAGGCACAGTTACTGAATTCTAAAATTAGCTGGGCATTCTGTGAGCTGTAGTCCTGTTCAATGCGCTTGTCTGACGATGCCTTCTTGGCTCTCCCTTGACCTACATGCATGTATCTGCGGGAGCTTTGCTGTCCTGTTTAAGCTTTGGTTGGCATCGAGCACTTCATTCTTCCTCTGGTGGCGAGCTTCTGGTGCCCCGTGCAAGCACCTCTAACAAGCAGGTCCTTCTTTAACAGCTATCTCTCTCTGCTATACAGACCTGATAATTTACTATTCTCTCCGAAATAGGCACCTAACAGGGCGACCTCTTGGGACCACTGAAGTTTCGCCCATTTTTTGGTTTAAGTGTTTCTTTTGACTTCCAGCGTTAGCACTGTGGGCATGATATGAAGGTCATGAACTAAGAATGTACGTCGGTGTGCTAACAGCCTGTTGCGATTCACGGCTTTATGTATAACCTACAGGCTAATAAAAGGTGTTGAAAGTGTAACGGCTTCCTCATCATAATGAGCAGTAGCTGCTACTGTTACACCGGCTTATTCACGAGCAGTGGTATACGTCTATTTGTAGTCACAGCCATGTAGACATGTATCCGTGGAAGCAGACTGCTTTCAATTGTCGATCATGAAGGTCTTGATAATAGAGCAAATTGTTACCATGTGTTGGTTGCATAGTGTAGCAGAAGAAGCTATGCTTTATTATTGCTGATTCTTTCGTTTTAGGTTGTACGCCTGTACGGCGCCCTTGTAGTGGTTATAAGGCCACGTTTGCGGCGCCTTATAAATCGGCGTTATTATTATTATTATTATTATGACTGAAATGTTTCGATATTAACAATAAAAACAACAACAATAATAAATATAAAAATAACAATAATAATAATAATTATAATAATAATAATACCAATAATAATAATAATTCTTATTATGAATTGATTTCATCTATTTAATGGTGATGTCGTCCGGAGTAGCCCTGCTCGTTGGACTCCTGAGCAGCGAAAGTTCCCTTGAAAGCAACTGCGTTGTAGCGTTGAATAATCATCGAGATGCGCTGGTAGAGAAAAGTCGTCTCCCTCTGCTCCCCAGTGACGGCGCTCAGTCTGTGTCCCAGTTCTGAAAGGAAGCTTTGGCCTTCGGAATTGATGGGGCCAAAGGTTTCGAATGCCACCGGTGTGAAGACGTACGTTATTATTATTATTATAATTATAATTATTATTATTATTATTATTATTAACGGTGTTGCTAGGTCACTACGTAGAAATGCGCGAAACGTAGACCTACTAATAACGAGTCAAAGAAAACTCGTTCTTTGCAACAGGTATTCAACACTGCAAACGTCTGGTCTACGCGAGTAGTGCCAAGTCTGGAGAAATGGGAGCTGCTAATCGTCTGTGATTATGATACGTTGTACAGGGTCGTTGGACAGCAATTAGTGGATATCCAATGAACGTAAACATTTGAACCGATTCATTATTTCCCGATGCATTCATTATTTGGATGGTAGCCTAATCGTAATGTTCCAAACTTATAAAGCGCCACTTGAAAGTCAAGCGCAGGGCACCGGCTTATTAATCAAATCAGAGGATTGCGAGTTGTCCAAAGGATGGTCCGTTGGATGTCAAAGTTCTAACTTCTGTTTCCAGCAATCCTCACTTTTTCCAGTCCCGACAAAAGTCAATAATGTCTAGTCTTCAATAAACTCTTTTTTTCTGCCTCTGGAAATATCCAGTATTGGAATTTGATTAGCATTACTCGTTGTACTGTGTCTACAATTCTACATTACTCTGTTTTATTCACGCACTTGCTGAATATCTCAGACGTTAATGGTTACTCATCTTGTATAATGATTGTTGGTCTTTCGAGGATTGGTCTTTGCATATAAATGAGACAGACGTTACTTTCCGAGCTATAGTTAGACTTCGATGACTTGGTTTCGTGTACATTAGGAACTGAGCCATTTTGTAATAATAGTGTAAGATTACTAGCTAACTTCGCATTTGGCACTAATACGTTATTTCAGTTATTAACATTTACATAAAAACTCGTCTTTTAACGATATGGCGTATTACAATCAAAATCATTGTCCGGTGCCGCGCCCTGCTGCTCCAAACGATCCGAATTTTCTGTATCAGATATTTCAAAGGTGAAGTTCCTACTCACAACGTGTTTCTTTGTTATTAGAAGCCAGTCACCGTGAGACAACGAAGCTTTTGTAGAAGTTGTCTGTTGGAGATATCGTTGTGTAGCTAATTTTTGTGTAGTTATAAGCTGTTACTTCGACCCCAGTTTCGCGGAGTATGTTTTCAAAGGTGGGTGGGGCCTTACTCAAAACGTAATAATATACAAATGGTTGGTGGCTTAAAGTAAGCCTTAATGTCGCCTACTTCGAAGCGTGAATATATATTTAACAAAGCACTGTATCATAAACAGTGCTGCGTCATTTATATGGCGCCACTCCAAGAGAGACCAATCAGCACGAGCCAACAGAACATTTGAACTTTAAGCATTTGAGATAAGGAGGCTAAGAAACTTGTTACCTTCCAGAGTTTCCCAACCTTTTCAGTGTGATGGACCAACATGAGGCTTTTTCCATCGTAATTGGACCAGTGCCCAATTTACTAAGTATTTTTCATTTTACAGTCACCTTTAGTATGTATTAAAATTAATTGAAATGAATGTTCTATGACCATGTTGCCTGATGTAATAATTGCCTTGAAAGTGTTTGTGCTATGACTATTAAAAATTTCTGTTTCTTGATTCACTTTATGGGCAAGCAACTGGCACCGGTAGACAATGGAATGGGAGGAACTGATCTGAATGGCAGAATAAAGTGTTAGTTAGCTTAACTTTTAGTTAAAACAATTATTAAACTTGTGATGTTGTTTAAAGGCAAATTTATTTTAATGTACATTTTAGGAGATTTAATCTGTGAAAATTGTGTTTTCTTGCAGCGTTGACAGGGATCGCAGTGGACGCATTTCAATGCAGGAACTGGGACAGGCTCTATCTAATGGCAAGTCTCGTGCAATCAAACACACAAGCAGATACCTTAATAATCTGATTTATCATAAATTATGACTACTAAATATTGTTATTTTTGACCCTCCTAAAATTCTTAATTGGCACTGTGACTAATGGAATAAATTCAATTTTCAGGCCACTCTGCAGATTACTCAAATGTTCTTGGACATGATTGTTTTCATACATTGACCGCTACCTACGAGTTAACTCGTAGTTAAAATGTTTCCGCCATGCACCACCTACAAGTTAACTCGTAGTTAAAATGTTTTCGCCATACACCACCTACAAGTTAACTCGTAGTTAAAGTGTTTCTGCCATGCACCTACAAGTTAACTCATAGTTAACTACGAGTTAACTCGTAATTAAAATGTTGTCGCCATACGCCAGCTGCGAGTTAACTCGTAGTTAAAATGTTGTCGCTACATGCCACCTACAAGTTAACTCATAGTTAAAATGTTTCCGCCATACACCACCTACGAGTTAACTCATAGTTAAAATGTTTCCGCCATACACCACCTACGAGTTAACTCGTAGTTACTGTTAATGGTGAAATATTGCTTCCTTGAGGACTAACTACTTGTTGGAGAGAGTAAATATTACGACGTTTTGAAATATGGAGAAGTGAAAAATGAGCGGTGCGCTGGCTTTTGCAGTTAGTAGATGATCTGTATTCGTCGGATGTTGATGATTTTGACTGTGGCGATAGTGTGTGAGATTCAGATGATAGGCCTAGCCGCCCAGAGAGACATTGATGAAAGCCACCACATAATTATGTGGCATAGATCCGACATCAGAGACAGAGGACGTGAGTGAACCGAGTGACATATATAGTCGATCATAGGTCACTGGAACATCGTGACAAATGCCCCAGAATGAATGGATAAATGTTATTCCTACATAATTTTTAGCCTCCTTCAGACTTTCCATTTACTGGCATTCCAGGTAAATGCTGCTTTAGGACTGTGAGAAGTCATAGCCAGTTTATGTTGTGATACTTCTGCAAAACCATGTTTCGAGCAGTTTCACACCTAGGTGAATGTGTAAAAAAAAGTATGTTTATAGGAAAATAGCGGAGAAACTGCTGGAATATGCTTTTACATATTCATTTTGCGTTCCTATTGCAAAAACAATTAAACAAATGATTATTTCACTACGTATCATAGAGCGAAAATTTTGTTTTTATGGCTTGGCTTAGCGGTAATAATGTACGTTGTGGCCAATGTGTTAATCAGCTTAAGGTTGTTCCATTGTTTTCCATAGTTGCAGGCCCTGCATGCCCATTGTTACACTAATATGATTGAAACCTAAAGAAGAAGCTTGGTTCCTTTAAACTAGAACCACAAGGCAGGATATGAACTGTTTGCGTCATCGTTTTCTCAACCTCAGCTTGTTACAATTATATGTGAAGTTATTGCCTAACACATTCCATGCTGTCTGTAAACTTAATCACATGTCTAATAATTTACATTAAATTTTTTTATCAATAGGAACCTGGACACCGTTCAACCCAGAAACAATCCGACTGATGATAGGTAAGCTAAAAGGACAGGTTTAAGAAGATATGTTTAAAAAGATAATGAGTACATCAGATATTTTCTTTCAAGATTTGCCAGCTTTAAGGACTACATTTGAACAAGTTATAAGTCTTCTATACTACACCAAAAAAGTTTTGACCTCTACACAGCATTTGGCAACATGGACACACAAACAGAATTGTATTATTTATCTTCTTGTATTATATTGTTTAGAGTGAGGTTTATAATTTTGTGTTTGTTGGGAACTTTTTTCTTAGGAATGTTTGATCGCACTGGATCTGGTGAGATCAACTTCCAGGAATTCCAGGGATTGTGGAAATACGTTACAGACTGGCAGGGTTGCTTCCGCAGCTTTGACAGAGACAACTCTGGTTCGATTGATAGAAACGAAATGAAAGCAGCTCTGACTTCGTTTGGTTGGTGAAAATACTCACCCTTGTCTTTCTTGCTGTCTCCATCTTTCCATGTCCCAGTGGAACATTGAACCTAACCTGTTGAGTTTGGCGTACCTCAAGGATCCGTACTGGGTCCACTTCTATATATCATGTTTAGAGCTGATATTCCTCGCCTTTTTGAAAGCACTTGACGTCAGGTCACCAGTACGCTGATGATGTTCAGGCCTTCGTGCATGGCTCCACTTCCAACGAACTTACTCTTTGCCAATCTATTGAATCACTCTCTGCTGATCTCAACTGTTGGATGTCCTCAAATTGTCTTTCACTCAACTCTTCCAAGACTCAATTAATCTGGTTGGGCACCTGCCAGCATCTGCTTAAACTTGATTACCCTTTTCTTGCCAAGTGATTCCCTCAGTTTAGTTTCTCTACAAATGTCCGCAATCTGGGCGTTACTCTGGACAGTACTCTATCCTTCTGTGCCCTGTCTCTAAACTCTCTTGGTACAGCTTCTATCGTTTGCTGCGACTACGCGCCACGCTATCCGACGATATGTGTCTTCGACCAATTTTTGCCCATGGTTCATGCTTTCACCTGTTCCCGCATTGACTACTCTAACTCATTACTCATTAGTCTTCCAAAACTCCACCTCACTCCGCTCCAGTCTGTACTCAATGCAGCTGCTCGTTTGATCGCCTGTCTTACTCGTTCCTCACTTATTTCTACTTTAAAATGACTGAACATATTCGTTGGCTTCCTCCAAACTGATAAGATTCAGTTCAAAATCCTCTTTCTTACATGCAAAGCGTTTCTGGGTCAAGCTCCACGCTATCTTTGTGATCTTATCAGGCAACCTATCTCCACTCCGTTCTTTAGGCCGTCATGACCTTCTAGTGCCTTTGTCTAGAACTACTACAGCTCGGCATCGTGCCTATGCCTCTCTTGGCCCTTCGCTATGGAACAACCTTTCTGTTGTGACTCGTGCTAAAATCTTATCTGGTGGCACAACTGTTTCTGCTCGTTGTCTTAAGACTTCTTTTCTCTAGGGGTTCTTTGCACTGGGAGCACTTCTGATTAGGTTGTATTGTAAGAGGCGCTTTACAAATCCATAAATAGAATAGAATGGAAGTGTATTGTTTAGAGAACTCACCTTTAATGCACAGAGTATGGTTACTGTTTATGGTCCTTCAGCTATTTCATAGCACCATCAATTAATGCTAGGTCATCACATAGTTAATAAAATGCATAATATTGGTTATAAATAATATATGTCTGTCTGCACCTAAACAAACTTTTGCCATGAAATCTGTAAATTGTCTTAAGAGCTCATTTCTGACTGATAATACAACAAGTTAAAGTAAAAACATGGGTTTTTCGGGACCATTTTTAATCTGGTAGATGGCACAAACGTTCCATTTCCTTAAGAGATTATTGGTTATATAGTGTCATGCAAGCGTGAAATGTGTGCAAGATTTCAGCTCTGTAGGTCGACGGGAACATAGCTGAAAAAGTGTTGATAGATATTTTGGTCATCTTTTGCCAGTTTTTGAGCAACGAAAAAAGAGTTGATAGGTGACGGACGGACGGTCCTACCCTGACAAACTTTTCTCAAGCCAAGTTAAATAACAGAGGGTAACAAAAGAGGGTAAAAAGAATTAAATTGATGTGCAGATTGTTAAAAGTGTGGTTAATATGCAGTTTGTTAGCATTACTACTGAGGTGGCTTTGGGCAAAAATGGTGCAGAAATCTTGACACAAATTTCTGATTATAACCCATCGAGCTGTTGCTGTGGTCCAGCACGCTAGCCACTAGACCATTTTGACACCCCTTCACTCGCACAAATACAATTAATTATTGTTAGTACTCTATTTCTCTAATAAAAAAATGTATTTCAATGTGTTTTTTAGGCTATCGATTGTCCGACCAGTTCGTTGAAATTCTGATTCGCAAGTTCGATCGTGTGGGCAGAGGCAGTGTCGCTTTTGACGACTTCATTCAGTGCTGCGTTTCTCTACACGTAAAATAGATCTGCTTCTCTCTGTCTGTCTGTCTGTCTGTCTCTCTCTCTCTCTCTCTTTGCGTGTTGTGTATCTCTCTTATGCACATGATGTGTGCTCAGGGTTAAGGTTCACAACAAGTTCATAAACCATTCTCATACTAATTTAAACCAGTGAGACACAAAGTTGAGTCTGAATTATTGAACCATGTGGAACTGGATGTGGAAGATCCTTCCAAGAGGAAGGTTTGTCATGACACGATATTAATACGGATGTAAAAAGCACCATTATTTAATGACCAAATGTCAGTCGATGATGTTGAGTAGTTGTGAATGAAGTACTTGCTATTGGTCCTTGCATGTTGATTGGCTGCCTGTTTGGAGACTCAGACATACACTCTCTGCATTGCAAGGCACACATTCAAACCAATAATTGTTTTAATTACAAGGTGGACATTTTTTTATGTCCCAAGAAAGACTCTAGAACGGAAAGGTCTGACGATATTAGAATTCTTCAAAGCTCGCCAAATGGAACACACTCAACCGGATAGACCTACGTAAAAACAATTTCGGTTCAAAATTTCCCAGCTAAGAATAAGTGTATTGGCTTTCATTTTATTCTGGTTGTGTTCTCTTCGTCATAGCTGCCATAGTAATGCTTTATAGAGAATGTTTGGTTTGTTTTCTGTAGACGCTCACTTCCTCCTTCCGCCAATTCGACAGTGATCAGGACGGATGGATAACGATCAGCTTTGAGCAATTCCTCGGTCTTGTCTTCAATCTGAAGCTATGATGAGAAAAATGAGCGGTTGGATCCTGTGAAGACATTCTTCTTACCTCGCATGCAAACATTTTGTTGAATTATTTTCCATTTCAAGTGCAAATGTGTTTCTTTGCTTCTTCAGTTTTTTTGCATTGGAGGTTTTTTTTTTTTACGGCACAATGTGGACTGTTAAAGAAAACTTGTTGGGTGATTGCCCATAAACCTAGTCTTCTCCATATTACGCAATACCAAACGTGTTCTTCAATAACCGATATATCCACTTTGCCCCACTTCTTAATCTATGATTAGGACATAAAGCCCACAACCATAATGACAACTTTCAATTGATCCTCAGATCCTAATGTAAAATACTTTCTAGTTTATTGCTCCGTTCTACGTGCTTTCATTAATCGTTGTCGCTGATGTTGGCATTCCTGTGGGCTTGTTGGATTGTTTTCTTTATCTATAAATGAATGTATTCAAACAACATCCAAAGGCAACAAAGGTGGAAATTATTTATAGCCGTTCTCGCCACTGTGGGGAATAATACAGCCCCTTCTTTTATTTCTCTGCCTTTCTCCAGGCATGTTCTTCATATGTCCATTGTTGCCAATGGTCAGGTTTTCCAACTCCTTCAATTACTAACTGTAATGCACCATCATCCAGTCCAATAACACCATTCTTGCTCATCCCTTGCCTTTACTCCTCCATTCTACCCTCAAATATAATTCTTCCCTCTGTATGTGGTCCAGCAATTTCTCAGCTGGCTTCTAGTTATTCTTATTCGTATGAAGGTGGTTATGTATTATTACTACTAATCTTTAAAGACTGTGTGTGTGTTTGTTTAGCTGTCTTCCTATTCTGTCGGGTTCCATTCTTTCTGCTGCTATATCTGGACCAGAAGTTTTACATATATTAGAAGATCTAAAAGTTTCAGTTTGCTAATCGAATAGTTACGACAGGTATTCAAGATCAACAGGTATTCAAGATCAACGGTGACACCGTCAACCGGAAATGGAATTCTTTGCTGCTGCAACTATTCACCCTAATATTCCTCGAACTTTGCTCATCATATATAAAACGCTCGAAGCGGAACTTTACTGAATGGTCGAACTGAGCTGAACTAAGAAGCTTTGACTGCTAATTTGGATGCGAGAGGAGACGAGTGAGCAGGCTAAAGTTTCAGACATATTTTTTAGTTAGAGCCGACCTTATGTGACTTATGGCCCTAATGTGGTAGAAACAAGATTTGCAAAGGCTTGTTATGTGAGGTCTGAAAGCGGCACAGCAGTGCTCGCCAGTTCAATGCTAGAGAGCATAAGGAAATAACGCAAGCGTTGACATGAGCCAAATACAATTGCTTCAGACTTGTCTGTGTTTATGGCCAAACGATTGAAACAGAACCATGCATATATGGATGAGAGGCATTCTTCCAGTTTTAGCTTACCAGACTGATCAGTGTGTGACAGAGCAATATGAATATTATTATTACTGCTATTGTTTTTACTACATCATCACTACTTGCACTACTGTATTATTTTTATTACACCTACGATTATTTCATTACTTTTTAACTAGTAGTTTTTCTATAAGGTCATGTCGTGAAAAGCAGCCACAGCCGTAAGACGTCAAATAATGGAAACTCCTTTGTGAATTAGAGCGCCAATTAGTCGCCTTACAATGGGTTTATTCTTGTCTATAAGAGTATTTATCAAAGACAATTAAACTACAAACTCTGCCACTGTTTGCACTTTGACAGTGCCAGTCCAAAGCCTGGATGAAGGAGAAGGGCAATGTCAATAATCTTTGTTATGACACAATTTATTTAGATTTATTTATGATTGTTTGAAAGATTAATTGCTTGTTTGACTATTGCATATGCATCTTTAAAAAGTTTGCAATAAAAATAATCGTGTTAATTAATAAAAGAAGAGAAATGTTTTGGGCTGTTTCTGTTCTTCCTGAACACAAACTAACCAAAGTAACACAGAAAAAAATTACATCATTTATTAAATTCTATCAAAAGATACAAATAGTTCATTAAACATACGGAAGTGAAGATGAACAATCTCAATGACCGGAAGTGAGAACAATCTCAATGACCGTGCCAACATATTCCACACATTACCACAAAAGCCTTGCGCACACACACAGAGGTTACAGTGCCTCCGATAAGCTGTTGAAAGCCGATATGCGACTGTAATGTAATGCAAAGTATATCTGAGAAATTGCTCAGTGCCAAAACATTGTGAAGACCAACTTACTCGCCATCACTGGCGCCATATAAATTATCAGAACGACGTCAAATTCGACATGCAGCAGCTCGATTATCGTGCAGCACAGTTCATCTGATGGCGGCCTTGACCTGTGAACCTGCGACCTCCAGGACGGCCCCGCCTCCTGCAACATCACACACATACATGCATCAACAAATGCATATTGGATTGATATGAGGCCACCTGAGTCAACTCTTCTCTACAAACTCAAGGAATATAAGCAGGCCAGCTGACAGCAAATGCCCAGGGGCGAATTTTATGGGCCCGTGAGTGCCCAAAATTAACTTAGGAGGGTATAATAAACAATTTTGCAGCAAATAAATCCAAAGTTTCTTTTCTAAAGATAGTTTACAGGCCAGTGATGGCTCTGCTTAGGGGCCAGGAATAATTGTGGTCACCCCCGGAATATAAGGTCACCAGAGTCAACCCAGATGGAGTACAAGACCACAAGAGGCAACTCAGCCCCATATACATAGGAATCCCAGGTCATTGGGGCCAAATCAAACACCCTTAGTCACAATGAAGCCACAGCTACTTGAGCAAACTAAGAAGTCATAGGCATCATTCCTTCAAAAAAACTGCACACAATTTTATCAATGTCATCTTGTCATGTAAATGATTGTCCAGTGCATTACAATTAGACCATCTCCAACATTGGAACTTCAAAAACTGGCAGAACAGATCAAACGGTTCCTGCACGTCAGACGCAATACAGACGAGAAGCAATCACACGTCCTTGCTTGGAAAGACTTATGAAAGCTGACTGATTAATTAATAATATAATGAAAATATTAACAGTAACAAGAATCACAAAAGCAACATTAATAATCAAACTAATTATTGTTATATAAATAATAACCGTTTTCTGAAACTACAGATTACCATTTGCAGATTACAGATCCAGCATGACGGACTGACAATTGCTCTGACTCATTGACCATTGACCAATGCTCGACTTGACCATCTAACTGACAAGCTAACCGACTGTCTTACCAATACCTGACTAGATATGACTAAGTGACTTATTGACTGACCCAGTTCATTCGAGACCCGTTCAAACTGTTTGAGACTGGCGCTGGAGTTCGTCTGTAGATAAATCTCTTCTTCCGGTTTCAACGATTCTCCGAGCTTCTTCAGTGCCGCAAGGATTTCCACCTTCTGTAGAACTGCAGCGTCTTGCGACAGCTTACCAATCTTTGCATCACGTTCTACCTGTTCAATCAAAAGAACAATTCAATTGCAATGCAAAATACAGTAATGTAAAATAGTGTTAGTGTAATGTAAAATACAATGTTGTATGATGTTAATGTATTGTACACTATGTTTTCATCCAATGTGTGTTTGTTTTTGGGCAGATGTAAAGCATAAACATCAAGATTTCAAACGTCTAACCTCTGCTAACCTCTCTCGCAATTGACCCGGTTGCTTCTTCGCAAACATCCGGATGACCTCGGGCGTACGAAAGGCATCGCTGATCGCCGCTTGAATTGCCTTAAAAAAAGCAAATGCAACTACAATAAAACTTCTCCACACACAAAATCTATGACAGAAGATTAAAATAATAATCAAAAGTAAAGGCAATTGAAAATTGTGGTCTGACAAAAATAAAAATGGCGAAGGCATTGGACGATTGGCCTCACAAACAAAAACATTCATGCCATAAATCCTTTTACTGGCTCTCAGCACTTAAACAAATTTGTTCAAGACCCCTGTGTTGAAGTGTAACTGTCTCCTTGGGTCTGCCCCTGCCTGCCTTCTAGCCCTCCACAATAGAGTTTCCCTTCCTTGCTCCTCTGCCAGCAGACTTCTGGTGTTTCCCCACATGTTCTTTGCCATTGCCCAATTCATAAGCTTCTCCTATGTGGGTCCTACCAGCTGGAACAGCCTCTCCTTCCTCTTTGGGAGGAGCTGCTCACTCTTCCCTCTGCTGCCTTCCAGAGGCCCCTGAAGACTTTCTTGTTCTCTGTTTAGCTATGTGTTTAGTCGCGAGTACCTCTGATATCAAGTGGCGCTATATAAGTGCTCCATTACATTACATTATGTAGACATATGGAGGATAACGCAGAGAATAAGGTTCAATCCTCATCCCCTGAAACGGTTACTCTGTTTGGATCTTGTCCAAGTCTTTCACTCACCATCGACCAATGCCTGGCCACTACATAGCGGCTTTTAGTAAATGCATACTAATAACATTAATCACCAGTAAGGAAAAGCCTTCAAAGTAATCAGTTAACTATTGTAAGGTCTTTTTCAGTAAGGTACCTGTAGTGAAAGGTAAAGATAATGGCAAACAAGCCTTGCAAAAAATGTCTCGAAACTATACAGGACATTTTGTCCAGGCTGGAGCTGGGAGGTCTTTGAGTAGGAACCTTGAAAGAGCGCTATATAAATTTAGAATGAATGAATTCTGAATGAAATATTTACGAACTGTACAAAAGCTATGCAAACATTACAAGTAAGGTAACAGAATGATGGCACACTTGCCTAAATGATTGACACTGGGGCATAAGTGAAATAGTGACACAATTGTTTACAAACCACCATAGAAGCTCCTGAAGGTGTAATTCAATGGTCCTAAGGATATTCTGAACCAAAACCAGATCCAAATCTTACCAACTGGATGCGATTTAATTCGTCCACCAAACTTAGATTTCCCTCCTTCATTCGGTTGAGCGAGTCGCTGAACTCGCTGAGCTGTTCGAGCGTGTCACGCTTCGTTTCATTGTACTCATCCTTGTCCAGATCCTCTCTGCAACAACACAAGTCATAGATTACAATGTAACACATGTCATAATTTATTAATTGACATGAGTCTTAAATTACGATTTCACACAAATTACGATGTAACACAAGTCATAGATTATGATGTGACAAAGGTCATAAATTACAATGTCACACATATCATAAATTACGAGGTAACGCGTCATAAATTATGCTGCAATGCTAGGTAAATAATTGCTCAATGGTACAGAGCAGGACTGCAGAGGTACCAAAAAGCTGTGGGCCACTTCTGGCGTACTGACGATGTCTATCTGGCCCATGGAGACTAAGACTACACAATTGGAGAATAAAATTTCAAATTTTTCATTGTTAGGCTTAGCGAGTGTTACATTTATAAGAAGAGTACCCAATTCCTGAAAATGCTAAATTGAAACTGAAAACTATTGTTTGCCTTAATGTTCAAATCCTGAAGACTAGGCCTATGTTATGGGTTATCCAGTCAAAATCAAGCAATGGTATATTATTAAATATCTTGAGAAGATATATTTGCGAAAATAAGTTTGTTTTTACTACCCAAATAGATTTGGGTATCAAGTGGAAACATTATTTCGGGAATTTAGACTTCAGGGATTTGTTACGTCACCGTCGCAGGTTCAAACCAGCAATACAATGGAATGTAATCATATAATGTTCAAATAATAATTATTGGTCATGCGCCCTGTACCTATTATAGTAACAAAATCGGCTTATATGCACGATGCCGAGTCCGCTAAAATTGCTGCGAAGGCCTAAAGTTGTTGTCATGTAAAGGTTAAGCTTCCGACGTTTCTTGGATTATCTATATAATCTTATTTGTACACATACTTGCACTGTTCTAAATCTGAAAGTTGTTGCATTAATCGATCGAGTTGATCCTGAACATTTTGCTGAAGTTTGGATGTCTCCGTCTGCCCTCGCGACGCCATCTTACAACTGCCATAGACTCTACAACTCACATGACCAGCAAGTGTTTATTTTGTGAAAATTTTTACATTAGTGACATTACATTTTTTATATTTACTGAACGAGGCCATAATCCATATCCAAAACTCTATGTTTTCACTGCACGTCATTTACACGAGCTCTGAATATCGTTATCGTAATCCCAGCAAGATGTAGCGCTCGTGAATAAGCTGGTGCTCTACGCTAAGCTTTCAAGACAGCGACGATTTTTAAATTTTAAGCTGACCGTCACGATTACGACTAAATTCGCAAGACACACCTTCCATGCTTGTATAACTAACATGCTTGTATAACTAACATGCAGTGTTCAATACGGATTGTGCCTCATTACTTACTGACGTATTTAATATTTGAATTCTATGGTTTGGTCAAGTTGCGTTGTTTACGAAATTTGAAAGTGGATTTGTTTGAGAGTTTAACTAAACTTTAAAAATTGTTGCGAGTAACATTATTTCAAAAGTTTTTATTATCACCAGCGCTTGTTGCATCATTTGCTATTTACTTTGGATCAATTATCGCTATCGAATCAACCTTTACGATGACACTTGCTAATGATGCTGACAAGTGCTCCTTATAAGCCGTTCTGGGCAGCCTGTTAGAGAATCACTGTCTCATATTCTTTTTTCGCAGCAAAAATTTAACCGGCTATTTGCTAGGGATTGACTTCCGAGTTAAGGATTCTCTGATTGTTATTTCTAGACATTTAGTAAGCAATCACCTCCTTCAGTCGGCGAAACTAAACAGAAGGGCGAAATTATAGTTTGTTTTAGCATGTCTTCTAATGACGAAACTAATCCTGATCCTAACCTAGCCTCATGACGACTAACCTGACCCTAAACGACTTTCATGGTGCTGTTTAATAGGGGATTATTGTCAGTTATTTATTCCCTGTGTATCGTAGATATTTTAGCCAAACGTCAGTTTTACACGGATAGTGACACACATGAAGACAGTCTTTGTGATAAGTTTTGAAGCACATTCTTCTAGCTATTACATATCTGATGTCAATCAATAATTGTTATTTTAGTTTATGGTCCATATCAGTTTTTAGTTTTATAGTTAAAAAAATAATAATGTCACTAAACTTATTTTGACTGTCAATATATGCCAAATATTATCATGATAGAATTTACAGATATATTTCGAGTTAGTAGATGATACCCCTTGTCTAATTAGATTTAGGATGATCTGCAATGGCCAGATGAAAGTGTTACAGAAAATAAAACTTATAAAATGAACTCTTTTGATATGTCTTGCCATTTGTATAAATATTATTCTGACAACAACCTTTCTATCTATGATTTACCTATGACTTTCTATCTATCCATATCTATGATTAAATAGTGAATTTGTAACTGGTATTCCTGAATTTCAGCCACTGCCTACAGCTTTCAACAATTATCTTTACACTAGCAATTTTTCCTATTACAGGTCTGCAACAATTACTATGTCTGAGTTAAACTCTACATTCCGTGTCGACGAACCCATATTTGAATGGCCAAAAACGACGGCGAAATCTCCATCAAGGCCGCAGGTTAAAATTTCCAAGGCCGCTTTGAGCAACATCCCGACACCGTGCAGAGCACAACGCGTACAATTCAACGCTGCACCCGAAAAAGCCTCGAGCACCATCGCACCAAAGTTGCCTTGCGGCCCGCGTCGTGTACCAGTAACGCAGGCATCCGCAACGCCGTATCGGGACCCAAATGCGCTCAGGCACGGCATATACACCACTCCTTCAACTGGAAATGAAAAGCAGGCTGCTGCAAGCGTCATGTCCGCGGGTCCGGGTCGTGTTCCGGTGACCAAGGCGAATGCGACGCCATACCGAGATCCGAACGTATTGAGGCGCACGATATATGTCACCACACCCTCAACAGGAACAGAAAACCGGACTGCTGTCTGTGTGACATCGGCCAGGAAAACCCTTCCACCGGTACGGCACATCTTTTAACGGTATTGAGTTTGCAACATTTATATAGTGCCACTTTATGAGAGAGGGCCTGCCGGTCTCCGGTTCTTAGGCATCTTATTCCAGAAGGAAGGATTAACCAACCGGAGACTCATATGCTGAAGAGTGAAGGCTACAGTGTGAGATTGCGTGTGTCCATAGAGTAGTGGAAAGCACACTGGCGAAAAGATCACTTAGGAAGTACGATCAATTACCACCACCCCATGGGGTTGACTTGTCCTTCCATTCACTAGATGGTGTTGGTTAAATTGGATTTAGGGCATGATCCATAGATCACTTGTTTGGCTGCCATACAGTTAAATTTGAATCCTTTGATAACTTGTGGTCATCGGTTCATGCTGTACTTGTAATCGTAGAGCGCGTTTTGTCAGTTTGAATGCCTCTAAACAAGGATTATGATGAACATTGTTTGCACATCCAATATTAATATGCATTTCTTTTTAAATTGATGATATGAATATTCATTGGTACGAATATTCATTGTGTTGAGTAGATGGTATGAATACTCATTCCATTAAGTGGATGGTATCAACATACATTCAATGAGCATCTTTGAGTAGATGTCTCAAAGGGGCGCTATTTATATCGTGTTCCATTAATTGATTTATTGATTGATTGATTGTGTTAAGTAGATGATTTGAATATTCATTGTGTTGTTTGCTTTCATTTTTTTAAGCCTCGAAGAGTTCCAATGTCCGAATATAAGTCTGAAAAGTCACAGAGAAAGTCTAGAGTAAGTTTAAGACATCTGATCTGATGCGATATTTCTTAGTCTAATTTGTTATGTGGCATAAAATCAAGAAGTCCAAACTCTGTCGCTGATTATTATCAAGTCGTATGCTATGTAAATTGTCCTTATCTTATGTTACATAAATCACATATGTTATTTTATGTTATGGTTTGCTCAATGGGTTGTTATGGTCAGCATGTCAGGCAATCAATCAAGAGGTCGTGGGTTCAAATCCAGGGAAGACATTTGGTTTGAGATATCTGATCCTCTGTCCTCCACCCTTAGCCAACTCCAATGGTTTGATTATGCTGACCATAAACCGTCGCTCCAAAGATGGGATGGTGAGGGAGAGGGCCACCCTCTGTCATATGCCAAGGCAAAGAAAATGAAGTCACTAACTCTTTATATCATGGCTGCCTCAGGGCTTGATTAAGAACATGCTCCTCAGTCCTACTCCACCATCTGCATTGGTTTCCTGTTGAATTCAGAATAGAATTTAAGTGCACCTACCTATATTCATGCTCCACTAACTCCTTACATTCCTCCTCATTGCTTACGATCATCAAGTACAGGTCTTTTATTTGAACCATGATGCAGAACAGTTATGGGCTCTCGTGCATTCCATGCCTCTGCTCCTAAGGAATGGAATCAACTACCATTCCCTCTCTCTCTTCATAGCTCAAATTCACTTCCTTCAAAAAGTGACTCTAAACTCACTATTTCTTGTTACAGGATCTGGATAGCTAAGTGCATCTTCTCCTATTAACTGACTATCTGTGCCTCAGATTCACATTTTGATGTAACCATGCCTGGGTTACAAATTTAATGGATAATAATGGTATGGTTTTTCTATGTTACATTGCTTCTGTGGTTGGCAATTGTCGGGTTGTGATGCCTTTCTTTGCTATTGTTATCGCAGGCTGACAATGTTCAGAAGCTGTTGATCTTTGAGGAGGAAGATGTCACACAATGAAACAAAGTTCTGCAGCGTTCACGTCGACCAAACCATCTCACACTCTAACTGTCCTCACTGGAAGTGATTGACACCACACTGGGACACCATTTGATAGCAACTGTTTCCTTCTTGAGTGTTGCTTGATTTGAGACCTTCAATGGGACTGTACGTTATGTACGGAAATTCCTTTGCAGCTATTTTAAGGAGGATTTTATGTGCTATTTATATCAACAAATTTATAGTCGGGGAAAATGTGGATTGAATTTGCTGTTGAAATGAGCGGTTAAGGTCCAAATTGCAGGATTTTGTTGATTCTTCAATGCTTGTAATGTTGTCATTATGTCGATAAAGTCGTAAATTTTGTCAAGAATAATTTAGGTTTTTAATAATTAATTATCATAAATTGATTCAGGTTTTAAGGGTGAGAAGATTTCCATCTGTAGATAAAGCTGTATAGTTATGTTACAACGTTTCATACAACGAACACTCATTTGTGAACCTGGTTTGTTCTGTGCCTTGATTGAACATTTTACAATGGCTTCCCCATCAGAATTATGAGAGCAAATATCACCAGACACTGCATTCAATGACGTCAGAAGAAGAGATGGGAAGATACGATACAACAGGACTTGAGACTTCTAAAAGTGACCTAGGAGGACGCTGACGACGGAATCAAATGGAGCGGAAGGATCCGTGTGGCTGACCCTTCCACTGCGAGGGATTCATGCAAGCTCGACTGATTACAATCATTAAAATTGACAGGTTGAATCTGGCATTCGTAAGCTTTGCTTATGCTTTGCTTATGCTTTGCTTATGCTTATTAATCATCTGTTGCATATTATTGTGCTTGTTGAATATGCAGATTGTGGGACATGGTTGGAAATTAGTTAGCGCGCTTGACCAATGACACAGAGTACGGGTCTGAGACAGTTGCTGCTATGCTGTAGGAACCTTGAGCAAGTCTTTTGCATTTAGTGACCATGGCTACACGTTTGATGCAATAATACAAGAACTTGACTGTGCCTATCAGTGAGTGTTTATCGGTCCCGGCAACTCTGCAGGTTTTTCCCATTGAGATATATATTATAATTGCAATTTCATGGTTGTAATAATAATGTGTAATATTACAATTGTAATAATATTAAAATTTTAGTGTTATATTAATATGTTACTGACATCAAAATTAATGTACTTGATGTTGCCATTATTTGTGTTTGTGGTACAGCTGAATATATATATATATATATATATATATATATATATATATTCCTTTATTAGATTCACATGGTACTGACAAAGAATATATATATATATATATATATATATATATATATATTGTGTATTCACATCATTGTCTCACCTTTTCAAGAACTCTTACTCAGAGTCATTACTTGATATTCCACCTGTCAATCCTCAACCAAAGCCACACCCTCTTTAACAACTACATAATTAGGTACTCTGCCTCTGCTGATCTTCTGGAAACCATCTGTCTCACCTCCCACCGACTATCCCCTTTGGAGAACCCCTAAGATTTGATGCAGTGCTCGTCAATAAGCTAGTGCCCTACGCTTGCCTTTCTAGTGGCGCTTTAAAAGTTTGGGGATTACGATTGTTGGGAAACTGCTGGCTGTGAATCATTGTTTACCCATCCTGTCTCTGTGTGTTGAGGCCCTTTGCATTGCACACAGGCGCGATTAAAGTTATTAATGACAATGTATACATGTATGTATGCCTTCCTCTCCTTCTGCTTGATCTGCCTGCCTTCTTTCCCGTCTCTGCCTGCTGGTGCATCCGGTCCGTAGTCTGCTGTGTATCGTCTGCCTTGGTATCAGAAATGGGGTCAACGGACTTTGCCCGCGTCGTTTGTTCGTGACCACTTAGCGATAGAAGTACAAACTAATAACCTTATCGTCCTCTATTACGAAGGTCGCAAGCACAGTGCTGGTATGTCTAAAAAGCACTACGACTGTCACTGCGGCTCAGGCAGTATACGACTGACATGACATGCGTATTAGACAGACTGAAATAGTATCCTCCCGAGTATCTCTGACAATGAGTCAATAAATCACGATTTTATATCCTATATAGACCCACAGCGCTTTCCGACACTATCTCTATCATAGGCACTCTCCCTCTATGGCTCAATATATTATAGGCCTATGGACACTGAACAGCGTAGGCCTACCCTTTGAAGTTTGAACGATTAGGCTTGAATGAGACTAACGTTTTATATTTAGGCTATAGGCCTATATATGTAATCGTTAAATACACTTGACGCCGAACCCAGTCAAGTTCACGTAGGCTACTGATGCCGTCAAGTTACGCCGAGTGGAGATAGGCCTACAATAGTTATCTTACAGAAAACGGGTAATTTCTTATTAACCGATTTTAACACTGCATGTTGTTGATAAACGACAATACTGTATTAATTTCTACTGTTTTCGTGAGCGAATTACCCGTGTTTTTATGATGTCTCCGCTATAACAGGAAATCGTTGTAGTTGGACGTTTGAGACCTCAAATGGTTGATAATAATTGCATGTCCCACGTGTAGCGCAGCAGCAAATGTGTACCCTTGGAATGTGACTAGTGTACGCAGCCAGCAGTCGGTCACGTGAACTTGCTGTAGGTTCAATTCGTAGGCCTACCTAAGAACGATAAGTTTATACCGCTTTTAGCGATTTAAAGCATCGCAGCTATGGTTGGTGATAAAATTTATTAATTAACATTAAGCGAGCCATTGCAGTATGATAGCGGATATGGGAATTGTTGTCGGTAGATGTCGTTTTGTCGGCATGTTTACGACTATGATGGCTGTTCTAGTCCAGCAGTGTGGGTCGTCTAACATTCTTTTGGCCCCTTATCCGTATAACAGCCACGTTGCGTCATCAATGACGATTGGTGCGGGTCTCAAGGAGAGGGGTCACAGCGTCAGTATATTATTGCCCGCATCCTATCGGGGCTTAGAGGCAGTCAGAAAGAAGATGGCGGTTATTGCTTACGTAGTTAAGGACCCAGACTATTATTCGAACGAGGCAATTGAATCCGCTTGGAAGGATGACTCGCCGACGATGACCCCGATTGAGGAGATGAGATCTTACATCGATGGATTCATCCAGTTTTGTACAAATCCCCTGGAAGACGAAACTCTTCCAGGGCAACTGCGATCGCTTCACCTGGATCTTGCCATTGTCGACGGATTTCCAGGTACGTGGTGCTTGTACATAGTTATGCACAAGCTGGGAGTGCCCTACGTGTCGCTTACGACCGAATACGAGGCATGGATGTGGCGTAATCCCGTTCTTCCGTCTTTCGTTCCATTTCCTCTGGCTGGTGTCTTCACCGAGAAAATGACTTTCACGGAAAGAATTCGTAATTTAATAACCCTGGTAGACTGGACAGCATGGCCACGGATTCCGTACATGGAAGACAGCTTCGTTAGGAAATACTTACCAGACAATACTGAAGCTACGTATTCGTGGTTGGCAGCGAGGTCCCTTCTGTGGTTGATCGATACGGATGTGGCCATGGACTATGCAAGACCAACAATGGCGAATGAAATCAATGTTGGTGGACTTTCCACCAGACCAGCTCATCCGCTGTCAGCTGATCTTGAAAAGTTTGCAAATGAAAATTCTGAGGGGTTTATTATTGTATCGTTCGGGTCTACAGGAGTTCTTGACGACGAGAAATCTTTGGAAATGCTCATGTCTGCATTTGCACGTCTAGAGCAAAGAGTCGTTTGGAAGTACTCGAATGATATACCAGCGACATGGTCAACAAAGATTCCGAAAAACGTTAGACTGATGAAGTGGTTACCTCAAAACGATCTCCTTGGCCATCGAAACTGTAAACTATTTGTGACTCACTGCGGAGCCAACAGTCAGTTCGAAGCACTCTATCACGCTGTTCCGATGCTTGGAATACCCGTCTTTGGAGACCAACCGTACAACGCTCGGCGCATGCAGTACTTAGGATACGGTCGCTTCATTGAGCTTCGGGCAATCACTTCAGACGCGTTGGTTGGTCTAATCCGGGAACTAATTTCCAATGTTTCTTATTTAGAGAATATTAAACGTGGATCTGAAATTTTCAAGGATCGTCTACAGACTCCGCAGGAACGAGCCGTTTGGTGGGTGGAACACGTTCTTCGTCACGGTGGAAGACATCTCCATTCGATGGCCCTTGACATGCCTTGGTACGAATATTTGATGCTGGACGTGCTTCTGGTGCTTGTTATTCTGCCTTTGGTCTTCACAACAAGTGCACTGACTTGTCTGGCAGTCTGGCTCTTTTCTCGAAGTCGTGCACCTAAACCTAAGCTTAAAAACAACTGATTGAATATACGAATGATGTAGGTAGGCTGAATTTTCTAAGCGGATATTTCATAAATCACACTGAGTTACTTTTAATTGAACTCGTCCTTTTTCGATGGGGATGTGCTAGACATTAATCTGTTGTCTTTGGTTATTTTATTTGATACAATTCTAATGTGCTCTTTCCAAGATAAATCTTGAATTATATATACACCACTAAAACCTGATCGATACTACTTATGTAAATGTTGGCCTGCTATATTTTTTTGGCGACGAATGGCGACAACCCTGTTCATTTTTTAAATAAATTACAATTATATTGTGAGATCCGTAGACCTATGATTTTATTTGCCATGTGATAAACTTTAGAACTGTGAAGTCTACAGTTATTCTGTGTCAATTGCTTTCGCCGAGTGGAATAAAATTTCAATACGGTATTCATTGTTGTCGATGGCTTCCAAAATGTCGTTTTCCATACGTAGCAATGGCATATAAGTAGGCCTACAGCTATAGACTGTAGAGATTTGCCAACTAGGTAATCCTGTGTCCCGAGCAGTGCTTAAGCTTATTTTGTGCCGGAATCAAGGTGTTGGTATAGACCGAAATACTTAAAAATTACACAAGAATATGCGATTCAATGACATCATCCAAATCCAAGCAACATGAACAATACTGTAACACAACATCCTTATTCTGAATATTCATAATCATATTTTACTCATAAGTGCTTCGACTTTCGATTAATGACTCCAGAATCTCGAACATCATTCGAAATTCATAACTTTATAAGGATATTGGCGAATGCGCAAAACTTCACACGTTTAGCCGGCTTCAACGGTTTGTGTGTTGCAGGTTTATCTCTCCGTAGTGGAAACTGGAAAATAGGAAGTGTCCCGGAAAGGGTTTGTTCAGAGTTGGCAACCCTAGTCCAGATTGGAACCATTCAGAGGTCACAGCATCTCTCTCGTTTCGCCTGAATCCTGTTTCATCTACACGAACTTAACGACAGATTCACCTGGTATTACACAGTAACACACCTGGACGTCAAATCGAAACTAGAGTTGGCAACCCTAGTCCAGATTGGAACCATTCAGAGGTCACAGCATCTCTCTCGTTTCGCCTGAATCCTGTTTCATCTACACGAACTGCGTGTTAAAGGGAGGGAAATTTTGACGTAGACCTATGTTTCAGCAAGAGAGCAGATTCAACAGCTTACAACCACCAAAATTTCATGTCCCATACAAACGACCACACAATGATGCAGGCCTAATTGACAAAGCATTTCTTTTTATAGTTTTTATATCACTCTTTCCTTGTGGTTTTATTTGACATGTGATAAACTTTAGGACGTCAATCAGTTGTAGATGAAAGATGATATTATGGAGACATTCTCTCATCTGGAACCTCAATGTCGGAATTGGATTGATCCTCACAGTGCTAGACAACCTGGATTATGGTGCCAGTTCAAACATTCTTCTCCTGCCGTTTGCCTTCAGAAGTCATGTGTCCGAGATGACTGCTATTGGTTCCGGTCTCCAGAACAGAGGTCACAACGTCTTTCTAGTTCTACCTGAATCCTATCCTCACCTGGACGAACTTAAGGACAGATTCCACTTGGTAATTTACAGTGCGAAGCTTCCGGACATCTATGCAGAAACCGATGACTCGAATAATTGGCTTGAGGTAGCAATGTCAGTCACGCCAATCGAGGAGTTCAGAATCAACATAGATGGGTTCCATGAAATGTGCATTAATCCCTTGGAAGACAAAGGTCTTCCCGGGCAGCTAAGAAAACTTCGACCGGATCTTGCGATTGTCGACGGATTTTCAAATTCAAGATGTTTATATCCAATCGTCTACAGACTCGACATTCCCTATATTACTCTTATTACCCAGTACGAACCTTGGCTGTGGCGTAATCCAGCCTTGCCGTCTTTCGTTCCATTTCCTCTGGCTGGTATCTTCACCGAGAAAATGACTTTAACGGAAAGAATTCGTAATTTAATAACCCTGGTAGACTGGACAGCATGGCCACGGATTCCATTCATGGAAGACAGTTTTCTTAGCAAATATTTACCCGAAAACTCTGAAGTGACGTATTCGTGGTTAACAGCGAGGTCCCTTCTTTGGTTGGTCGATACGGATGTTGCCATGGACTATGCAAGACCAACAATGGCGAATGAAATCAACGTTGGTGGACTTTCCACCAGACCAGCTCATCCGCTGTCAGCTGATCTTGAAACGTTTGCAAATGAAACTTCTGAGGGATTTATTGTAGTTTCATTCGGTGTGTCAGGAATCCTCGATGACGAGAAATCTTTCGAATTGCTCATGTCTGCATTTGCTCGTCTGCAGCAACGGATATTTTGGAAGTACTCGAATGACATACCAGCGACATGGTCCTCAAGAATTCCTCCGAATGTTATGCTCATGAAGTGGTTACCTCAAAACGATCTCCTTGGCCATCGAAACTGTAAACTGTTTGTAACTCACTGCGGAGCCAACAGTCAGTTCGAAGCACTCTATCACGCTGTTCCGATGCTTGGAATACCCGTCTTTGCGGATCAACCGTACAACGCTCGACGCATGCAGTACTTAGGATACGGTCGCTTCATTGAGCTTCGGGCAATCACTTCAGACGCGTTGGTTGGTCTAATCCGGGAACTAATTTCCAATGTTTCTTATTTAGAGAATATTAAACGTGGATCTGAAATTTTCAAGGATCGTCTACAGACTCCGCAGGAACGAGCCGTTTGGTGGGTGGAACACGTTCTTCGTCACGGTGGAAGACATCTCCATTCGATGGCCCTTGACATGCCTTGGTACGAATATTTGATGCTGGACGTGCTTCTGGTGCTTGTTATTCTGCCTTTGGTCTTCACAACAAGTGCACTGACTTGTCTTGTAGGCTGGCTCTTTTGTCGGAGTCGCGCACATAAAGATAAACTTAAAACCACCTGATTGAATGCATGGATACATGCCTGTAGGCCTACAAATTATGGTTCGGTCTAATGATGATCATCCGTATTTAATACTCTTCTTTAACCAAACGTTCAGCTTGTGTATACAGATCTGTCACCGTTTATATACTTGCGTTTATTTACATATTTCATGTCTTGATAAAGACATGAAGAAGTCTGTGAATAGTAGGCTAATTAAGGTTCTCGTTCAAATTACTTCTTGCCTTTTACGTGATTACAGTCCTACTTCTACTATAATTGCTCTTGTTTGGTTTTACATATTAATCTTCACAATAATTACATGCATGTGTTTGACAATTACAAACTGTTGTTAGGCCTAGCTGCCTAGTCGATCATGACTTTGGTGATGTAGTGGCACAAGAGTAGAATCTGGATAGAACACATTGAAGAGTTCGGTTTTTAGTCGTCAGTGGAAATTAAGTAGCAGGGAATAGTGAAAGCGGAGGAGAAGTCATATTTAGAGGTGAAATGTGGGAGTGTGCAAAATTCTTTTGTGAGTCCGTTACAAAGTGGTGGTGCAGCATAGACTAAGGAGCGGTTGCAGAATTTCAGAGACGAGATAGAGAAAGATATGACGATGAGCGAGTTGATCCGGGCGGTTGGATTTTAAGGAGTTGACGAAGAGGGTTGAGAGGTTTGAAGTGCGTTGTAGGTGATAGATACAATTTTGTAGTGGATGCGTTGAGGAACTTTAAGCCAATTAAATGATTTTAAGACAGAGGTTATATGATCATTCTGAATTGTTTGGAGGCGTCTTATTTGTGAGGAATCAATGTTGCGAAAGAGAGAAGTCAATAATCTAGTTTTGAGTGAACAATTAATGTAGCTATTGTGGTATTACAGTCAATGCTAATTAAGTGGAACATGTTTCATTGATAGATGGTTTCAATTGAACTATGGATTTTGATGTTTGACGTGATGATGAGACGTCATATTTCGTCAACCCCCCTCGTCACACTTCGTCACAAATGGGTGACCCCTCCCCTAAGCGCGTGACGTCATTTATGGACGGAACCTATGATTAAAAGTAGGGCTGCCGCTAACGAGTAGTTTTGGAGTGGAGTACTCGGTCGAATAGCTTAGAGAGTACTCGAGTACTCGTTAATACCGGAAGAGCTTAATACAAGCTGCATGGCTTCTACGATCACCATATAGATAGACTGAGTAGAGCTATAGCATTAGTTCTAACTAAAGCTCTGACGCACCATTAAAGTTAAATCTCCAATGCAACAACAAAAAAGCTACTGAACAGCCAACGAAAACATAAAAGTCAAGCTTTTTGTTACACAAATAAATAAAATATAGGCTTCAGAAAGCCCTCTGGAACCGGAAAATACAATTTTCAGACCGGAAGTGGAAGCATACGAGAACTCGAGTAAAAACTTTACTCGAGTAATTTTTGGAGTCGAGTACTAGGGTACACGCGGCAACCCTAATTAAAAGCACCGTATGAACGAACGAAGATAGGTTCTTACAAGAGTCGAATTTTACTGTCTACCAATGCCGCCGCCTTGCGAAAGGACTAGACAATCTAGACCAAGGATGTCAAAGAGCCGGCCCGCGGAACATTTCTGACCCGCCGTTAATATTTTTCTAGCCCGTGGAGCCCAAGCTTGTCTGAAGACAACAGAATTGAGAATAAAAGGTCTAATTTGTCATTTTTAAGGCTTTATGAGTTAATTTTCTGTGATGTTCTCATTTGATAATACAATCATATCAGCAGTGCTTTTTGTAAGAAATATAGGCGGAGGTATGCATCTAGATGAATTGGAAGAAAAGAGTTTTGGCCAGTGGAGGATTTTCAGTGCGCCACCTCCCTAGGAACATTTTAAATCTGAATTACGAACCTATATATTTAAACAGGATTGTTACATGTAAGCAAAGGCCAAAAGTGCATTTTGAAAAATATTAAATGTTACTAAATAATAGAATTGCACTTGCTATCCGATGGCAGTTGTTTCTTCTGTGACCTCTGTCATTACTTTTTCAATTATTAATTTTTTTAAACTGTTTTACTTACAATGAAACCGCTATTCGGTGATAAACAGAAATCAGTAATTGTTTCATTAACTGGGTTGGATTAAATAAGTGTTAACCAAAACATGTTCTTGTTTTAAGAAAAATTGTATTATTTAAAATAATTACTTCATTAAACTAAACATGCAGACCGGTAATGAATTATCAATGACAGTAGTCTAATAGACTAGCAGGCATACTAGTCATTTAGGCTACAGCAATTAACGACGTCAAATGAAATTTGTGGTACGATGGATTAAGGGGACGTATGCTATGCTCAGCTAAGGCGTACGAGCTTCTTATAATGTACAACGCAAATTTTAATTTTACTATTAGTGCATGACAATAAACACTAGGCCTGCTAGGAACACTGAATATAAAGAAATTGAACTTTTCTGACTTCAAAAAGGTCCAGGTGCGCCGCGTACGGGGCCCGTACCCGCGTATACCGTCAGAAAAAATGCACTTTGCAGGTGTTGGAACCAAGTCAGTAGGCTAACCCGCTAATGATAGATATTTTACAGGTTAAGTAACACGTTGCCGACATTGACACATCCATACACACATACAGTACATATTGTGCATAACACCATGCATCATAAGTACACACATACAAGCGTGCATATATAATTTGGGCCAGCTTAATGTCTACATTGGGAATGGGGGGACAATTGTCCTAGGCGGGAGGGGCTTTTATCCGGGGGACTTGTGTCCGGGGGCAAATGTCCTACACTCGGACCGTATAGGCATACACTGCGCCTGGGGCCGCTGAGCTTAACCGTATTTCTCTGAAGAACTGATCATGACCTTCAACAAGAAATATGACTGCTGAGATATGTGTGAAATTCTGAGCATGTTATATTGCAGAAACAGAATGCCTGTGACAGATTACAGGAGCAACTTATTTCCTTCCTTTGTTCATTGACTTCGTATCAGAGAAAACACTCGATCGTTCAGTGTTAGCAAAAAATTCAGCAATAATAAGAATTAACGTTACTGACAGTTAAAGACCCGAACAAAAGCCACATTTCTGGAAAGCCACCCGAACGCCCGGTAAAATATTAAGGGGTCCAAGGACCAATAGGGCGTAGGCCTGTACATTTTTACATATAAATTGTAATCTAGATTTCTTAATTGGCATATGGGCTAATTACGAATTAAGTCATGTCAGAGGAATCCCGGACAAATATGGGAATCCTAGCCATCGATCGTCCATTTCCCCATTTGTCCAATGAATTAGCGTGACTGCAACACAGTCTGGCCGTTTTTTGTTAATTAATTTTTTAATTACATAATTTAATTAATTTTAAACTGCAGAAAAGCTACCATAGGCTAACATTGGTGTGTTACTGCTGATAAGCCTGATATCGACCTGTGCTATCAAACACACGTTACATGAATATAAAATCGATAGGGGCCTACCAGCTGAAGCCATTCGGGATTCTATTCAATTTCCAACTTTTATGGTGATTCGGTTGAAATGTTTTGATTCGCAGGTCCCTGTGATGCGTGTTTAAAAGGTCTTTCGACAAAGGAGAGTGCCTGCGTTTTGACTAGGACGCTGGTTTTAAGTATGGTAAATAGATGGTGAAAAAATTTGCCTGAAATGATCCTTGACTTCAGCCGGTCAAAGGACGCTGTTTTTGAAATCAGTTGCGTTCAAAGGTCGATGTAAAAATCTAGTCTTTTACTGGCGAAAAATAATGTTAAATTATGCCTTCTGTTTCCCATAGGACAATTGTTGACATAATTGTGTTTCTAATTGGCTAGAATTGTTGCAAGTTGATCCAGATCTAAATTGACGCTGTCAAACTAGTCCGTTATTGGTTATAATTGGGTCAACTCTAAACGGATTAACTATTGGTCGAATTGCTTTTATATATCACAACTTCTGATTGGCTATTTGAGAAGACGTCACCGAAACAGTCTGTGTTAAGTTAGAAGGGACGAAAAGCATGGCGAAAAAAGTAACTTTGGAAGAGTTGAAGGAGCACAAGGATTCCAAATCGCTTTGGATCGCAATCCACGACAGCGTTTACGATGTGACGAAATTTATGGAAGAGGTAAAACCGTCTTTTTTAGCTTTTGCGATATTGGAAAAATCACCCAGTGCGTAGTTCTAGTTTCTTGGCCCTCCATGGATTAAAGGATAAGATGACATGCACTTCGTACTGGGTGTATTTTTTAAATATGCATGACTTGACAATTTATTTGACTGTTGGAGGAACCTTGAGCACGAGTTTATTTTGTAGGTTTCGCGTTCTAAGAGGCATGCAGCCATGATGCGATTCTGGCCTGATTTTTCGTTGTACCATACAAATACATGAATTAAGCAGAAAATGTTATAGCGCCTATTTATTTTGTCTGCACAGAGGTATTGTTAGACCACCATGCTTTCTTGAATGTGCCATGCCACCAAGAAGGTGGCCATCCTGCCATACGTAATCGTCAAACTCAAAAGATGACGCCCCAAGCATTAAGGGGAGAGCACCATCCTGATAATTATTAATAAGCAAAATTAATATAAGCATTAATATGAAAGCCCTGTGCCTAGAACCTATCTATATTCATGGAATATTGAACCATTAGTTTCAATTATTCTAAATGAATTGACATAGAATGTGATAGAGAAACTTTGTTTCAGCGTACTGGCAAATGGCAATTAAAGATTTATATTTTTGTCATTTATTTATGTAAACTATAGTCCAGGAAATATTTTCTTTTGCCCCAGGATGGGCTCCCGAATGGAACGCTCTGGCAATATTAAAACTTTTTCTAATGTTTTTATGCTAATTTCTAGGTCAATTTGACCTGTTATCAGCACACAAGTCACAATTAACTTCAAATTCCGATAATTGCACATTTCTACCTTCGAATTGCATATTTTGCTGAAATTTGATGCATTGTTATTATTATTATTAAGTGGACAATTTCTACAGCGTCGTAATGCAGCCAAGCCGCTACAAGGGCGCTTGAATAATAATTAAAATCTCCATTTGGGTTCGCATCATATGAAAGCTGTGCTGATTTTAATATGAAAATCAGGTGCATTAGTTATATTGCCACAGCCAAACTCTAAATAGCACACCCGATGAGTTCAAAATTTAATCCCAAGCGATGTTGGGCTGTAAGGCTAGTTGTAATATTAGAATTTATTGATTTTGTATCTTGTATCTTCTTTTGTATTATTTAAATAGCAAGTTTTATTACCTGTTCATAAATTAACGACAGAATATATTGTTGATTACCCTGGTAAGGTTTTGTTTGAAGTGAATCTATTTTACAGTTAGAATTTTAATTATTTGTTATAATTTGAGGTATTAGTTTATCGTATTTGTTAATATTGACGGTGTTAGTTAATTGTGTTTGTGGTTTATTTATGTTTATGTGTTTATTTGGTGTTCATTTGTTTATTTAGCATCCGGGCGGAGAGGAAATCCTCCTGGAGCAGGCGGGTGAGGATCTACTTTTATCAGCATTTGATTTCTGTCGTTATTGGTCAAATGTATGGTTGTGCTTTTGGTGTTGCTATGGGATGCTGGTTGTTATGGTTACACACTGATGTTGCCAAGCGATCATAGGGTTGCACTTTTGGTTTGTTTATACAGATGTTTACTTGTTCATTGATAAATATTGCCACGGTGATGATTGTTGATGCAAGAGAGTGATGTTACCATGGTGATGATGGATGGTGCCTGAGATTTGTGTTACCATGACGATGATACGCCATGCATAAGACTCGTGTTGCCATGGTAACTACAGCTGTATCACCAGCACACCTACCTATATTCAAAAGACTTGTGTCGCCATGGTAACTATTATTGATGCCTGAGACTGACATTGCCATGGTGATGCTATTTTGACAGGTGGTTATGCGACAAGTGCATTTGAGGAAGTTGGTCATTCGTCAGATGCAAAGGAGTTGATGAAGAATTATCTGATTGGAACGATGGCCGAGGTCAATACTGGTAACGTTCAATTAAAGCTTGTGCTTTAATGCTTTTCCACTAAATGTTTTAGCTTCGTTTGGATTAAAGTGCTTATAAGCTTCTGCTTTGCTTCGTGGCAGTTGTGACTCAATTTTCTGTGGCGACATTTCTGGCTTTATTTTAGCTAAAAAGTTTATTAATGTATTTATTATTGTTATTATTATTAGTTTTTTATGCCCCAGTTTGCATAGGATCCCACAGATACTTTAAAATTACTTTAAAATAGTATAAAAACGCCTGGAATGGTCCCTCATTCTTATTATTGTTATTATTAGTCAGTTTCTAAAGCAGTTTATGGGCCGTTCTGATTAACAGGAAGTGTTGTTATAGCTGAGGTGTAACATCCCCCAGTGCTATTAATGTGATACTTATAAGAAGGGCTAGCCCTAAGGCAGCCATAGGCATGTTACCGACTTAATCTACTTGGCTTCTGTATATGAGGGTGGTTGACCAGCCCTCTCCCTTGCAATCTCATCTTCTCACTGATGGTGTGCGGCCAGTGTGCGCATTATGGCTGAGTAGGCTCATATGGGGGCAGAAATTTCGAACCAAATTGAGGCACTTGCTTGGATTTGAACCCTGGCCTCTCTACTGACTGTCCATTAGCCACTGCCCTATTGAGCATGGCATAGGAACTGCATTGTCATCATTATCCCCAGTTATTTAACACTTTGCGCTGCAGCTAAGCGCTGGGCACCAGCTTATTCAGGAGCGCTGTCATAGACAAGACTCGACTTGAAAAATTACTAATCACTGGGATACAGAATAGGTCAGTGTTCTGACAGAATGCAATCTACTATATAAGGCCTCTAACTTGATTTGAATTAAATTATTTATTATAATATATATTAGGTTAATTTTTATAACATATGACTATCCTATCTTTGCTGACTCTCATTCGTGGACTCTGTGTTCAGTTAATTATTGACTCATTGTGATTACTTCTGCATGTTGGCTGTTACATCAGACCTTTGATCCATCCTAGTGCTGTAAGCATGATTTGCTTTGTGATATTCTTACGTGTTAATGATCCAATGCTGTCGTTATATATTTTGGATAATTCGCTCAAGTGTCTATAGGCAGCCGTCTGTTGAGCATCGTTCAAGAGCTCTTGAGTAGTGACTGAACATCACTGAGCGCAAGTGGCTGTCTGTGTTCCAATTGTCCTTGCTTTTGACCCTCAGGCTTATCATGGCCGTAGCGGACTGTTGTTTTGGCAGGGTTTGGTTCAAGGCCCTTAGCTGTGTGGGGTTTTTTCTGGCGTGGGGGTAGTCCATGAGTGTAGTTAACTGTCTATAAGCTTATGCTTTATGGAGTGTGGTGATTTGGATATCTTTACTTAATATTATTGATGTGATGTTTAATGGTAAACTTATTTTATTGTTTGTAGGATTCAAAGGAACCGAAGAAAGACCAAAGTGTTAGTTTTTTTTAAATGACAATGGACTCTCATTAATTTAGACTATCATACCTTCACTTGACCCTAGTTAATTGAAGTTGTTAATTGAAGATGTCACGTGCTGTGCCCTCAAAAAAAGTGAAATCATGGATGTTATGCATATTTAACTATATAATGTTATATTCATCATCATCAGTTCCTGACAGTAGCTACTTGGGGTGATGGGTACAAGGAAATTATCTTCGTGTTTGAATGTATTAATAAAATGGTGCGTGTATAAATAAATTGGCGAATTTATGAGTGAAATGGTGAATTTTTGAAGAATTTTCAAATAAATATAATTGTGAATTTGTGAATAAAATGATGAAATTGTGATTAAATGGTGGAATTGTGAATAGATTGGTGAATTTGTGAATGAAAGGCTAACTGAAAATAAATAGTGAATTTGTTTTATGGTTTCTAGGGCAACTCCCCTGGTCCTCAAAGTGTACCTGAAGAGAGGTGAGGAGATTCCACATCATGCTTCAGTTTCATTGAATTCAATTTCTGTTAAGATAAGTATGCTTTGAGTAGACCACACTACCAGAATCAGACAAAATGTGCTTAAGCCATCTGGCTTTTGAGAAAGTGGTCTGGAGAATTTAAAGGGTTGTGAAGAAGTTATATACTAGCAGTTGTCATTTACCTGTTCGTATGATTCAAATTTCTGTATGATCATGCATGCGTTGTAAATGTTTGTGATAATTATAATGATTATTATTTACAAATCTGGCAATATTTGATGCAAATGTGTCCCTTCCTAATATCTTGTTCGTGATGCAGTCATTCCAGCTGGTGACCATGTTATTGGCAGAATCAGTGTATTCACTTAATGACTGCATTGTCAACTTATTCACTTTTAAATGACTGATTGACATGCTGATTTGTTAGTTCACTTATTGAATGATTAATTTGTCTATTCATAGAGTCATCAATTGATTCACTTTTAAATTTAATGACCACTTTGCCAATGTAATCACTTAATGACCGACCAGTCGATTAATTTATTGACTTATTCGCCAACATATTCGTCATGTCTTTCTGTTTGGTGTTTGTAGTTCTTGGGCATCATGGGTGCTTCCTCTTCTTGTGGCACTGGGGGCCACGTATGCCTACAGATACTTCACCTCAGGGTCCTCCTCTCCAGCCCCCAACTAACCCGTAGATGTCGACTCAAAGCAAGTCACGTTCTCTGCAGACATAGAACTTTTTGTAGAAAACATCACGTTCTGCGAGGCGTGACGCGTGATTTTAGCTACTAACACAATTTTGACTCGGAATAATAACATGTAAGAAATTAGTGTAAGTTTATCGTTGATGGTTTGGTCTTATTGAAGGTGTTCTGTTAAACTGATGAACAGTCTAACATACGTAGATGTTTTTCGTGGAATGGAATTTAGCGGATGGATATCATATCGTAAAACGCTATCGGTTTGATTTAGTTCGACATTTTGAATACTATATTATTTCTATTTCATATTATCTAGAATAATGTTGCTTATTAAGTAATTTTAGAATATGTTTAATTCTATTCTTAATGTATTCGCTTTGCCATTGAGGTAGCTGGTTTAAATAATTTACTAGTTAAATATTTACTAATTAAATATTTACTAAAGGTGACCTGGACCCAATGTAGTGTAAAGCGTTGGAAAGAATCCCTCTAGAAGTGTGTTCCGTATTGATGAAATCGAATTCTAAGAATTTTTTAATTGATTTGGTCCTGCCCGGGTTCCCAAAGGGCCTTCTAGGAATTGGAAAACTGGTGATTTATTTTTGCTTTTTACTGCTACACATTTTGTTATATGGTGGCATGGTGAAGGAGGTGTTGAAAATAATTGCCTAATCAAAGCAGTTTTAGATTATATTGCATTAACAGTTTTTGACCTGATTACAGCTGCTAGGGTTTTGTGACACCATCACAATATTGGTCACTAATTAATAATAACTGGTGGTTGTTCAGAGTAATGTTTGTTATCACTCCCTTAAAGTTTGGCAGATTGTTGCAATATCCTGTTTGGCATTTGCCTTTTCATGGGACCATTTTCAGAAGGTATGTTGCAGGTTTTCTAATTTTTCTTGTTTCATTCCGTAGAATGTTATATTTCTGGAACAAACACTTCCAAGAGCTCAAGACCAATCCAAACCCTTATTTAGCTGTCATGTGACTGCTGTTGCTTTTTCGAACTCCTGTTCAATGCCTTTTTCATCGGTTTTTACTAATGCGCTATACAAATACATTATTTTGTTAATGAACCTGGATATCTCTGCTCGAGATTTTTGTGAGAGGAACAAAAACGAAGCAAGCAGTTTTAGGACACCTTGTCAATACTTTACAAGAGTACTTTACAATACTGCAAAAGAGTACTTAGCAGGAGTACTTGAAGGAGTACAGTATAGGACTTGTGTTGTGCTTATTAATGGTAAGGCACGTTTTGTGTGATTTTGATACTGTGATGCCTATACCATGGAAATTCCGCAGATTTCCCTCCGAGCAGGTCTTCAGGTTTTTCTGAGTTTAACTTTTTTATCTTGTTAGATGATAAATGTTTTTACAGGACCACAGATCATGAAATACTTGTTTAAAGCTCTACTTTGTTATCTCTTGGCTTAATTATTATTAATATCATAATAAATATTTTGAATGAATTTATTAAGCGCCAATTTATTTTACCAAGTGTTGGTCGATAGCAGTGAAGGCCCTGTGAGAAGAAGCAGCTTTTGAGAAGAGCAAAGAGGATTAGAGACAGCCAATCAGAATTTTGGAGCTAACATAAGAAGCATGTTTCAAAGAGAGAAACCGATTGAAAAGCAAAAGCGAGAGACAGCCACAGCCGTTATAGTTCGGGGAACCAAGAGGTCAAGTCTATTGAACGAGCAAAGTGGACAGAGGGAGGAAACTGAATGAGGCCGAAGTATTGCATCAACCAGATGTTTCGGGGCAAGACCCTGTTGAACCTTTAAGATTAGAATAAGGATTTTAGATTGTATGCAAAGCTCATCAAACAGTACTGTGAAATCCTAGGAGCAAGCCCTGAACAGGATTGTCGACACCATTGATAAATGGTGCTTATTAAAATGCTTCACAATAATCGTAGCTCAACAATTACAAACAATATCACAGCAGATCATAGCTAAACACACTTTATTAGACCTTCACTAGTTTACAATCTTAACGCCCAACAGAGCGACATCTGTACTGTACTCAACATTCGGTGGGTTGAATATTCTAAACTGGAGAAACCACAAAAAGCCAAAGAAGTTACATCGTATTGAAAAAGTTACAATCAAGCTGATAGGTATCTAGGTTCACGGCATGCTGAGTTTTGAGACAAAGATTATTAGCTGGACTCAAATCTAACGGATACAGACACAAACACCGTACTAATTCCTTGTGTTTTGGTGATGCCTACTTACCGGACTGCTTGAAGCATACAATTATCTTTCTATTTATTTAGTTTAATAAAAATTAATAAAATCAAATATGACAGGTAAAGACTTAGGCGGAACTTTTCTTCCATTTGGGAAATGACTATATTCTGCATTTGTTAAACCGCTATAAATTAACCACGCACACTTGCAGCGCATAGGTTTCCATGGCACAATGCATCGGCCAACGGCGCTCCATAATCGAACAGTAATCAGGTTAATACGCTAAGACAGATGTTAGCTACTATACATCAAATATTTGAAAAATGAGCTACATTAATACTTGCGTAATTTCATACATCAACAATCTGTAACCCATAATTTTCATGCTAACTGCTATTCTAACTCGCAAAAACTCTGTTGTCTTCATATGACAACATTCAGAAACTACTGAGGTATTTTGATAACACTCCCTTGACAACTTGTTTCTATTATAAGCAAAATTAGCCAAATTATAATCACATAATTTAACAGCTTCTAAAATGGAATGAATAGAACCAGTGATTCTTCACAACTTTTCAGTGATCTGCTTTTATTTACCTAGGACATGTGGCTAGAACTTAAATTTTGACTGGTCCCTCAATTTGGCACGAAAGATTGCTTATTGAACAAGTAATGTGCCAGCAACTAACTTATTACACCTTTTACAGATTCTGAAATTCGCTAGGAGTAATTACGAAAAAGGTAAAGCCTCCTATTACAGATTATCAAAGGTATTCTTTGCCCTAGATCGCAGATTATTATGTTTACTCCCTTAGAGGTCATGCCTCTGCTATGTATTGACTGTTGAGTTTCAAACTGAACACTATTAAGCTCAACTTTTAACAAACCAGTTTACGCTGAACATTGCTCCGATCAACCCAGACATTGTTCAGTTCAACCTTAACAATTCAGTTTATGCTGAACAATGTTCAGTTCAACAGGGACATTGTTCAGTTTAGCCTAAACCTTGCACATCAATCAATATGCATTTGAAAGTTAGACCAGAGTTAATCATTGAATCGAATCAACCCCCTAGCTATGCAATTTGCCCAGTTTAATTCAAAGTCCTTACCCTCTTGCTACCTTCACCGCCACGTGTGTAAAGTCAATCTACCCAAACAAGCCGTCAACTCAGCAGGATATGAAGTTTCACACACATAAAATCATAATTGAATTAGAGCATGGCATACAAATTTACCAACAATGAAGTGTTGTCTTTGTCAAACAATTACAATTGTCTTTTGTTTCCATAGCGTCAAATTCAGATGCAGCCTGCCAACACGACGTTTCCATGGTAATGCAGAAATATCATTTCCACGGTAACACCAAGATGCTGGTTCCCTGGAAAGTTCTCAAACCTGACACGATCGAAGAACAAGTTGGTCCGTATCATGATAATGATGATGAAATCTGTAGAGGATTTTACTGTTGGAGTTTCCCTGGGGACTGTCCCAAGGGAAGTTTCCATTGGTAAATTTCCATTGGTGGAATTTTCCATTGGAGATTTTCCCTTTGGAAATTTCCATTACAATTTCCGCAAGGGATTCTGCCACTGGAAATTTCCGCTGTGGGATTTCCCCATAGAAGACATTTAGTCCTTCTTCGTGTTGCTGATGTTTTTCATCAGTGATTGGATGGCCATCTGCGTCACCGCCTGCGTTCCGATTCCCGAACCGTTCAGCGGTGAACCAGTCTGTGAGTGTGAGCTCTTGGCGAGCAGCTCCGTTTCATCGTTCATGTTAGTGAGCACGTCTTCTAGGTCATCGTTTTCGAGGGACGGCAGCGACCTGGCGCCTCTCAGCACACGGCCCTCGCCCGAGTGAACGACGAGGACACGGATCGCAATGGCAACGAACGTGCAGAGGACGAAAACGGCAAGCACGATATACGCCAGCCAAACGGAATCCCCGATCGTCATGACGACACCAAGCACCGTCGGCAGCACCATCTCACCAACGGACGAACCCAACATTTGGAAGTGCTCCGCCTGACGAGGGAAGACTCTGTCGATCTCAGACGCGCCCCCGGGAAGGATGGCCGCCATGCCGAGGCCCAGCGCTCCTACGGTGACCCAGACGAATGCGTTGGACTCGCAGAGTTCGTGTTGGAAGGAAAGGAACGCCCCGCCCATGACCACGATGCAGAGCAGGAGACCTCCGAGCATCATCAGTGACTGACGAACGTAGCGAAACAGAAGGAACGTCAGGATCCGTGAGGTTGCAAACAAACCCCAGTACGTCGCGCCGAGCAGCACCCCAAGTCGACCGCTCCAGCCAAGATGTAGCACCACGTACGATGTAACGAGCATCCCGAACGTAACCTCGAGACCAGCGTAAAGTACGTGGAACAATGCGATGACGAGGAACCCAGGAACACGACAAGGAGTGGAGACTTTGGTCGGTTCCACCACCTGGAGATCCTCTGAACTGGGCGACATTCCCGTCTGATAGACTCTCGGGCAGAGGACCCAGTAGAACGCAAAACTGGTCGCCGAGAGACCGACGACTATGGCGGCTAGCCAGTAGCCGTACTTGGTCAGCCAGAGCGGGCCGAGATTTTGTTTCGCGGTAGCAGTTACGTCGTCTGTTGGGCGTGTGACGGAAATGGATTTTGGGATTGTTTGAGTTGTTGTTGTGGTGTTGCTGCTCGTTTCGGTCGTTGTTGTTGATTTCAACAAGGCAAAAGTCGAAGAACGGGTCGACTTCTGAATAGTTTGAGTACTTGAACTTGGAATAGATGGCGCTGGAGACTGAGTACTGGGTGGCATGGATGCCTGAGTACTTGAACGGGTTGAGTTTGGTATTGGGGGCTGAGTACTGGGACTCGTAGGAGTTCCTAGCAGCGACTGATTATTCAAACTTATCAAGGATTGAACAGGGTTAGGTGGAGAAGAAGCTGATGATGTGACAATAGACGCAGCAGACGGTGTAAACACTTCTGATCCCATCGTTGATATCTGCTCGCCACCTTCTGTTGTCAAATTGACGCCTTGGTCTAGAGGCAGCAGATAGCCAGACACACCTGGTAGAGTAGGTCGAGAATTCGAAAAGCTTTGTGTCTTGGAGGAACTAACAGCGGTCGACGTAGAAGTCTTCTTTTCCGAATCTGCTGGAATGTCATTGTTTAATTGGACACGAATCGCATTGCGGAACGCGCTGCTGTCCGCGATCTTCCGCTCCGAACTCAACCTATCCCCATCTGCGACAAACGGTTTCTTCGGGATCGCTTTCGTGGTCGACGATCCAAGGACCGTGGATGAAATCCGGGATGTGGAAACATTGATCCCTTCGAACAACGGGGTCGCACTCCCCAGCGGAAATATGGTGGAAAAATCTGGAGAGGGAACTACGGAAGAAATCTCCCGACCGCTTTCTCTACCATCAGAAACCCTGACCACCTCCACTGGAATTCCATTCGTCGTCGAACTGCTCCACTTCTTTCCACCTCCAATCGCCAACCCCTTCGTGCTTCCATGTGGATCTGGTGTCTCTTTCGCTCCACTTCCCCCAACTAGTTCTTCCTCTACCGCAGACAAAACCGTCGACATCTTTATGGATCCGATTATTGCAATGGTTTCATTTTCCAGCAGAAACTCCTCCTCGACGCTCCGCCTCTTCCGATGGAAACGCGCCAGGATGTTCGGCGCAATCAGACCGCTTCGGGCCGGGACCACACGGGCCGAGACCGTAGATGTCCGAACCGGAAGGTCCTCATTATAGCGCACAGACCCTGTCTTAGAAGTGCTGGTGATTGCAACGCTTGTGAATGGGAGAAGAAGGATGGGCGCAAGGAAAGCGCCGACTGCAAAGGAAACGTAAAGGGTCTTTCCCCAGGCATGGTCAACGCGAGAGAAATGGTGACGGCATATCAAAGTGCACCCTTTGTAAACAGATGTACACAATTTGAGGATTACGACAAAGATTGTAATGTAAAGCAATTCAACATAATGCTAAATATTTTGTCACAAAATGTTAATGGTGACAGTTTCTCTAGTAATTAATTCATTTAAAAGTTTATATAGCGGAAACTACTTAAAAGTACTCCCAACTCCAGTATGTAAATAATGTTAAGTTTTCAAAAAGGCCAAATTATGTTAAGCTTTCAAAAGGTCAAATTATGCTAAGTTTTCATTTGAAAACTTAACATAACTACTTATAATTCAATAGAAATGTGTGGTTTAATGTAGTCTGTAAAGTAACAAGATTTCATGATGCAGTCGAATATAATGCAATCTATTGACCTCAATAGCAATGTTATCGTGCAGTGTAGGATAAAGAATGTAGCGTAACACAATTCATGGTGATCTACTGTTGCGTAAAGTAAAAACACGTGTAATTTAACACAGAGTCGGTTCCTCAGCTCTGCGCCCTAGTGTGTCATCCATCACTCTACGGCCCTCACGTGTGTTATCCGATACTCTGCTACTGATGGGATCAGGTTATGTTAAAGTTTGCTACAGGCTTATATATAAAATTATCATCCCACCTGCTTTTACGACTCCACAGGCGGCACCTTGCAGAAACAGCGTCCCAACGAGTAGCACCAGGTTTGTGCAATTTGGTATTGTGGCAACAGTCACCGCCAACATGACCAAGGCTGATGTTATCCAGCACGCTTGGTTCGCCACACTCAGCAGGAAGCTACTGGCAATAGATCCGATGAGAAATCCGAATCCACGGCCGATGAAGATCTTAGTCAGTGCATCAAAACCGGAGTTCGTACGGCTCTGGAGATCAGGGAGTGCGGTTCCAACAAGGCCCAGCGACAAACCCTGGAAAATAATTGTTTAATTTTTATTTATTTACAATAAGTCATTAAAATTTAAAAGTAACCGTTAAGCCAGTTGGTCAATGTGGTCTATTTAAAGCGATATTGGCGAACCTAGGTCACATGATGCACTGGTTCCTGCCTCTAATAAAGATGATCTCTTCATCCCTACATCCATGACTGCATGACGACCATCTCATTCCACTGGCAGTCAACCTAGAGCAAAATTTCTTTTTAATGAGAATGCTACATTTCTAAATGTATTGCTAATTAAATTTAAGGACGACCTCCTTCTGCCTAAACCTATGACTACATGACTGTGTTATGCCACACGCAGGCTATCCAGCTCGAAAATACTTTTTAATTAGAATGCTGTACTTTTAAATGAAAAAATTGTACACCAGAGTGTGGATATGTAGTTGGTTATATAAAGAATATACTCACTTACTTACTTATTGAATAAGTGCGGTTGTGTTACAGCGGTCTACCAAACATTGACATAATTCTACTTTGACCTGTTCTTACTTACCCTCACTGCCTTTTCATTCGTTCAGAGTACTTAAATAGCATCCCTCCAAGATAACCTACTCAGAGGCGCTACAAGACCATCTCCAGCGATAAAGAACTGTTGTCAGATGTTTGTAGAAGGTGTATACAGAGTTTTTAGCTTAACACGTTGACCGCTGTGGACGTGCATACGAATCCCATATTGCACGCATTAACATGCAAATCTCCGCTGTCAATGTGCTAAAGAACACTCAAATCTGAGGGAAGGTTAATCCATGTGGGAGCGCTCTTGAGTAGGTTTCTTGAAGGGGCACTATAAAAATGCTGATAATGAATTAATGTAGTCGGCCCAACCACACGGTTCACCTCAAGATGCAGAATAAAGAATTCTGCAGACAGCCCAAGCCAAGGTAATAATAATAAATATTCGTTTAATGATATATATGTAATGTCGTACCACAAACTATTACACAATGTGAATTGTTAAGTACCACAGGACAAGAAAACTCTCGCAAGTAGGCTCCATAACAGGCCTTACCTTATGTTTTGCAAACTTATGTAAAATATTCATTGTTAATAACATTTAACATCACTTAGGCTATTGCAGAGTAGACAGCTTAAAGGGGCACTAATTTAAATGTTCCATTACATTACATTACCTGATAGCACCATATTTGAAAGACTTACAACAGCAAGTATGGCTCCATTTAGGCAGACGGCTCGGAATGTCTTTTCCAGCTTCGATTCATGGAGTATGACAGTCACTCTCTCCTTCGTCTCCATCGCCACACGCACTTCCACATTAGACTCTTCCTCACTCATTCCGCTCTCTGAGTATCACGACATCAATGGACTACAGAACAATCATCAATCAATCAATCGATAATTCACTCATTTGTTTGTTCATCGATGGCATTAAGCAATTGTGAGTAGAATGTAATGTAATGTAAATACAGCAATTTCTAGACACCATCAGTAGCAAGCTACTTCTAAGAAGACTTGCTCAGGGTCCTTACATGAGTAGCCGCACTCTCTGCGGTATATATCATAGATATATAAATATATAAAAACAATCTATTAAAAAATAGGCTAAAATAGGTGTGTGTGGTATATATATATATATATATATATATATATATATACACAATATATATTAAAATAGGCTAAATAGGATCAAACCCAGACTCTGTTCTAAAGCAATTGTCCTAAACCATTTCATATATGCATGGCACTTATTGGTAGACCCATAATTCCAAAGATACATACAATTAAATTAATTGTTGAACCAGTACATCAAGGGTTTTCAAACACCGATTGTAAAAACCTACACTCCTTTGTTATCCAAATCTAAATCAGAATAAAGTAATAAAGAAAATGTATAATTCACAGCAGGATACTTATTGTTCGCTAAATGTATTAAGTATTATAATGCAGCCTCAATACAAACTACAGGGCTCAATCCATGGCGAGATCTGCAATAGGGTCTGTACTCCAAATACAGACGTTGACTCTTTCTGATGAAACAAAACACTAGCACGAAAGACACGTCATCGGGCTGTTCTCCCAGATAAGTCTAGCTCAGTCCGGTTTCATACATGGCCCGGTCGACGTGACAGTGTGGGTGTTCCTCAGCTGTAAGCACGGACATATAATATATTACTGAACCAATTTCTCTCGAAGGCGGCTGCTAATGTCCGAAAAGTAAACTACGAAAAAAATGTTTTCTAAAATCGATTTAATACCTTTTAAAATCAATCGACAGAACAACTCGCCATTTCACAGACGGAAAAAATCGATGTTTTTAAACAATATTCATAATATATACAATCACTCGACGTTGTTATGGCGGACTCTGACACACTAGCGTCACCCTGCGTTGAACGAAATTTAAATTTTAAAACTTTATTATGATATTTACTTCTTTCATTATTCAGTATAAAGACAATTTTGATGCTGAATACATTAACAAATTTGCCTAATAGTCTCTAATCTGTATCATGTATTTATTTTAAAATTATTTGAGAGGTAAAAGCCTGTTTACAGGCGAAAATTATCGTTTGTGAAAATTCGCGAGATGTTGAATCACATACAATATTAAATTCTCAATCCGCAACAATTTCGTAGCGCTTTAAAAATCATACGCTATAATTTGACACGCTTTTAGCAATGATGGTAAGGTCGTAAGCTAACATAGGACACTTCTTATCTCGCTGTGTATTGGGTCTGTGTGTTATCAAAGCATAAAATCCACAATGTGGCCTGCCATTCGCTACGTGGCGCGGCTAACGCCACGCCTACCGTTCATAGTGGGAGGAACGATTAGTTGAGAAGACTAAGGAAATTAGCTCACTCATATCGAAGTCGAAATTACCACAGTTCACAGACCAACAATCATAAGACACCATCAACAATGGAAACGGAGAAGTGCAGCCTCTCATCCAAGGACATGGCAGTGTCGCAAAGGGACATAGACATTGCTAAGGAGCGCGGCATGGACATCAAGCAGATACCACAATTTGGCCTCAGCATCTCCATTGTCTGACGGTGACCTTCCAAGCTCACACGAACATTATTTGTTTGGGAGATTGAGCTAAGACTGGACCCAGGGTTTAAAGTGGGTGGGAACGGCGTTCCCACTGCTCTCGAAATCCTGTGTCTGCGTTCCCACAAATGACAATGCAATGTAACCATCGAAACGCATGTGTTCCAATAAAACTCTTCTTCGGAACGTCCGTTCGGTAACCTCCGCCACTGGTAGTACTCGGCCAGTGCCAGTCCCAATTAAGCCTGGATAAAGGAGGAGGGCGACGCTAATGGTCTTTGTCACTACACAGTGTCGATTAACGGCAACAGCAACCACCTCCGTTCGGTAACGACAACTAAGTCATGACTCTTATTTAGAATTACTTATTACAGTGTGTTTGCTGTCCGCTTGTAAGCGGCTTTACACTAACGACATGTATACGGTCTTAAACCGGGTGTATCAATGGATCACAAAAATAATGAGGAGGGCAGGGAATGATGGGGAGTGGTGGAGAACGGAAGATTGGTGAGGATTAGAACGAAGGGAAGGACTAATGAGGATAGGAGTAATAAGCGAGGAGCAGGGGTGTAACAAGCAGAGTGGGCACCGGCCCCTTAGTTTCGAAACTGGGGGCATAACCCCCCAGTGCTCAGTGCCCCCATGTGCCCCCCAAATCGCTTCTTTTTTATGTTTCTCCGATGGCTTTTTAAGATTATTTGTTCCCTCATTTTTCAAATTTCTGGAGAGGCAAAATTCAAAAATTGGGGAGGGCAAAAATATTTTTTTTAGATTTTACCCCCCACTTTTCTAAATCATGTTACACCTCTGACAGAAAAACCGAAGCTTTCTTCAACAAGAAATTGAAACGTCAAAACGGAAGCTTTGCAAAAGTTGAGAGCCGGGGAACCGCTACACATTCCTCCTCAAATGCAATGCATTTACTGGACCATAGGGCCTATCCTCAGAATATGTAACTATCAACCAGTCCACTCCCAACTGTATCATACCCGCGTTCCACTATTTATATAGTATTCTATCAATACCTCTTTAAATAAAGGTGTCTAAGAGTATAATAAGCTTAATCAACGGTCAGCTGCGCCTTATTTTTGGCTATCGATTATTGGACCTAGAGGAAAGTAGTTGTATTCACTCACTAAATAGCAGTGTTAAATGGTAGATAAGCTAAAGTAATAATAGCAATCATAATTATTATTGTAAATTCAATAAACACATGTACGATGCCACCTAGCGATTCGTGTGCGTGACACCTCTCAAAAGAGCGTACAATTTTAGATTTGATTAAGATTAATTTCGCATCAATCATCGCACAGAAAGGGATGCAATTTCGTTTAGTCACGAAATGAATATATGGTATAAATTGGCCACCATAATAATACCAATTATTATTTTTAATTTTAAACACGTACTGCGCCACCTACCGATTGAGAGGCACATTCCCATCCGTCCAATACATTGGACTTCAGCATTCTCTTTCGCTTATCTCAAAACTTGTTTCTTTGTATAGGGGCCTAACTTCAAGGGAAGCTTAAAAAAATGACAAATGAAGTGTAGAATAAAATGTTAAATAATTATGGGTCACAGCGTATACAATTATTGTGTAGCTAGAACAATGGGGTCTACATAAATCCTGTCATTTCCTGGATTTATTGCTTGTTACCTATTGTAGAATTATGTCACGCAGATGATCCTGTAATTTCACACATTATGGATCTCTATTTTTTTAAGTTGTACTGTGTGACATATCTACGTATTATGCGAAGCCAATGTTTACAGCACAATGTATCGTCAACGATCATACGTCGAAGCAGTGTCTACTTAAAACTTTTATTGAATTGGGTCGTTAATGTAGCTAATGTGGCTACCATCGTTTACTGTCCTTCGGAATGCAGATCAGTGGCAAGTTAAATAATTATTCGGCCTAATGAAGTCATTGATTTAAATTGCAAGGCAGTAATTGTCCCAACCCGATGCACGATGAGTGTCAGTTTGCGAAGATCTGCAGAGGTGAGACCTGGCAAGGAGCCAAGGACTACCAGACCAAAAGCGATGCTGGGGTACGAGAATGGCTGCTGGAGAAGCGGCTAGTGGAGCGCATCCAGCATCTAGCCGGAGACGTGACCACATTTCGGAATGCGGCCGACAAGACGTGCGGCAGAACGCAGGGCCCGGTCAAGGCACCGCAACCGTCCAGTTTGTAGGCCTATATAGAGTGTGCAACAGTAATCTGATGAAGGAGCGGACAAGTGTAGCGGTGGAGACTGGAGTTATTGAGCGAGTAAAAGTGCGAAGCAACTCAGACTACAACTCAGTATTAGAACTTAAAACCTGAATCTTGATGCGTCTGATATCTGTTACTAGGATATGTGACGAATACTTAACCTTGTCAAACGATTGATGCGTTCAAGTACAATTAAGTTAAAGCAAGCGTGAAATACTCCAAACAATTGATGCTTTTGTGAACACAATAAAGCTAAAGTTAGCGTGAAGCACTTAAAGCAAATGATGCGTTCATAAACAATCAGGTTCCAGTTTGCATGAAGTTCTTGAATCAACTGATGCGTTTATGAACAATTAACTTAAAGCAAAGCGTGTAGGCCTACAATCAATAATAATCATAAATGCAAATTCTAATGCGAGTATAGGCCTACTGATATCACCTATCCAATTTTCGAACAGATTCCAGCCCAGGTGAAAGTGAAACGGCTTGGGCCTAACTGAACGAATTATCCACGGACACAATATAAACTGCATGGTCTCTGCCGTCACCCACCAGCCATCAGTAAGTCTCCTGCCTCTGCATGCTTGACATCTCCGCTGCATTTGAAACCATCGATCCCAGCATCCTCATAGATTATCTTATTGGTTTGGGATCTCCGACACTGTCCTTTTTTGGTTCAAATCTTATCTGTCTTCCAGATCCTTCGCTGTCAAAGCTTCTAGCCACTGCTCACATGCCCTTCCACCCTCTTGTGGTGTCCCTCAAGGCTTCATCCTGGGTCCACTCCTTTTCATCCTCTATACCACCACTGATTCACCTCATAAAATCTTATTCAGTTGACCTCAATCTGTATACAGACGATACACAACTCTGCATATCCTTCTCCCCAAGCTCTTTCTCCACCTCTATTGCACAGCTACTGAACGTGGTCAACCTTGCCTCCCACTGGATGAAATCCAACCTCTTCTGCCTCAACTCTTCCAAGACCGAATTTATCCTCTCAGGCCTCCCTGACCATATCAAGGAAATCCACGACTCTGCAATTTATTTACCCACTAACTCATCACCCCTTCCCTTCACCTCAGATGCCCTAGTCCGAAATCTTGATCCTCATCTCTCTTTCTCCAACCACATCTCAAACATCTCTCGCTCCTGTTCTATGCACATACGCGACCTCCGCCGCATCCGACCCATGCTAGACTTCAAAACTGCTTCCACGATTGCCACCTTCATCGTCCACTCCAAGCTCGATTACTGCAACTCCCTTTTCCTCAACCTTGAAGCCACGCAAATCAAACGTCCACAACTCATCCAAAACTCGTTAGTCAGAGCCGTCAAAATAAGGCCCAGGCATCATCACATCACTCCAACTCTGAAATCGCTCCACTGGCTAAATATACCAGAGCGCATTCATTTCAAAGTAGGCCTACTATCGCTTACTTACAACTCAATACGATACTTCCAGATCAAATACCTTCGCGAACTTTTCACCATCCTGCCATCTCGCTCTACCCGATCGTCGTCCTGTCTCACTCTTACTCGACCTCCAGTCACCTCTCATCCCAAGTTCTCCAACCGAGTCATATCCAACGCCGCACCACGTCTCTGGAACGATCTGCCTCGGGAATTCCGTTCATTTTCAGTTCCTCCAACATCACTGCCTGTCATCCAACATTATCTGTTCCAAGCTCTCCTATCCTTAACCTCCGGGCTTTCCATTATGAACTTAAGTCTCACCTTTTCAGGAATTCTTACCCAGACTCCTTACTTGATATTCCTCCTGTCAAACCACAACGACACCCTCCTTAACAGCTACTCTGCCTCTTGGACCTCCTGGAAACCGGACTCTGCTCCACCACGGACTATCCTTTGGACAGCCCCTCTGATTTGATGCAGCGCTCGTGAATAAGCTGGTGCCCTGCGCTTGGCTTTCAAGTGGCGCTTTAGAAATAATTTGGAGATTACGATTACGATTACGGCACTCATCGCTTGTTGTCGGTAGATTTGCTGTGAGGCTGTTATTTTTAAGACCCAATGACTGATTTTCTGCTTGACGCCCAAATTGAAGGTGGAAGTACCACACTCCCTTATCTAGTCTTGAGACTGGCACTGGTTCCTACTTAAAAACCTCTATCAGAGCAACGCATTCAGTATTTTTAGTTTACTTCGATCAACCTTCGTTATTTTCAAAGGCAGTGCTTTGAATATTTCTACAATTAGTTTTTATTTCCTGATATTCTGAGTTGCTGAAGAGCACCACCGTCATCAACCCACCCTCATCTGCCTCGTTGCCCTCTACTTATAGACGTCATAGAAATAGTATAAGATAGCACTGCATAGCTTAGCTTGATATAGTATAATACAGAATGGCATAGCATAGTATTACATAAAATAGAAAAGTATAGCTAGTATAGCTAAGTAAAGTTTAATATAACAGAGCATAGCATGGTATTGGTGAGATAAATAATAAGGCGAACAAAATATAAAAAATCGAATACCGGTTTGCAAATTACATAAACCGATTACCGTTTTATAAACCAAAAGCCGGAATTCCTGTTTTCGTTTAACATCCCTACATACTATGCTATGCTATATCATACCATACCATGCTATGCTATACTAAACTATACCATCCTATACTATAATATACCGTGATGTGCTGCACCAAACCATAACATACTTTACTAGGCAATACAATTATACTCTACTGTGCTATAACGCTAATGTTAATCAGTCTGTTAGTAATCACTTATAATGATATCATTGTGTAAAGTTTCGTTATGACAACTTAATGCTTGCAATAAGCCAGTATAATGCATGTATATACCACAATGATCATCATCATCATCATCATCATCATCATCATCATCATCATCATTGATTCCATTTTACGGGGTAGGGTACGAATAAATGGTCTCCATTGTCCTTGGTAATTTGTCAAGTTAAGTGTTCCTCTCAGCGTCAGATCAAGTGATCTGATTTATCGTCATTTAATCTATTATTCATAGTTGAAGTTTGTCAGGCATTGTTTCTGTTTTCTTCTAATCGGGAATGTAGAGTATAATGCTGATTCTGGAGTAGTCACATGGATACCAAACAAACTACTCACTTAGTGCTATAGTCATTCGCACGTCTTTCACAAAACAATACAACTGTTATTTGATTTTGCCATTCTTACAGTTTAGTTCAGAAGTGCACACACGCCTAGACGGCGCAACTGCAGTTGTACTGCAGAGCAATTGTGTGCGAAGGACTTGCTCAAGGCCCCTACGCAGTGACGCCTCGGTCGAGAGTCGAACCCGCTCACTCAGCACACACTGAGTGTTACGGGCCGACCGCTCTAACCAATCGGCCACCATGCCACAATGGGTAGCTCCTTCCAGTCTCGTGTCGTGCATGGCATCTTCAACGCTCGTAAATAAGCTGGTGCCCTGCGCTTGGTCTTCAAGTGGCGTTTTAGGAGCGTGGAGATTACGATTACGATTACGATCTTCAAAAACAATTCGTTTCCACGAGGGTCAAAAACCGATCAATCAATTAAATCAATCAAAGACACACGATATCGATCTCCTTCAAGATGCAGCGGTATCTATTCAGAGAAAAGGAAAGATTTAAGAGAAGTGTAAAATGCAGGTTAGGAGTCTGTCACAGCTGACTCTTCTATGCCTGGATCATTATCCATTTAATGATGGAATTATGTACTATTTAAAATATATTTGGACTAAATTGTTTTAAATTAACTTAAATAATATTACTCTGTGTCATGTTATGTTACACAATGGTTCGATGAAATACATGTATTACATTCGTTGCAATAATTGACATCAAATTCATAAAGTGCTAAACTAGGGAGAAACGCTCAGCATCAGCTTATTCACGAGCTCTCGTCAAGTCGGACTGGTTGCCAAGTAGAGTAAAGAGTATGGATTCCAAAGTTAGGCACATATAATATATTTGATAAATTATATGTACATGTATGTATGTATGTATGTGTGTATGTATGTATGTATGTATGTAAGTATGTATGTATGTATGTATGTATGTATGTATGTATGTATGTATGTATGTATGTATGTATGTATGTATGTATGTATGTATGTATGTATGTATGTATGTATGTGTGTGTATTTGTGTATGTATGTATGTATGCATGTATGTATACATTTATCAATACATAATTTCTATTGAGTAATGTCTGTATGTGCTTTTGAAGAGTTCATTTACAGAGACCTCATCTGATCGCTTCGTATTAAGTTTTGCTGTACATACGATCGTGTCAAAGCATTTGTTTGTTCTAAGTTCAATTGGGGTTTTGGTATCTAATACATGCCAACGAACAGACGGTTGAATCTGGAATAAATGATCTCTTTGCAACTATCTGATTGTGGCTTTGGACCATCTTATCACAAAATAGCCTCACAGGCTGACCTCCTGCCGGTACAAACACACACACACACACACGCACGCACAAACACACGCACACACACTTACATACAACATATTTACATACATGCACCCACGTCATCAATTGCAGATATGCATCTGATTGTCATATTAATCATAAAAACATGTCTGAACAAAACAATCTTATCATATTTTTTGTTTTTATAAACACACAAGAGAACATAATATTTTGAGAATATATACATAATTATATACAGTTTGATAACTCGGCATATATGTCACACGAATTTAGCCTTTTAAATAGTGCTTTGTGGCAGTTTAAATTTATTAAACGAATAACATAACAGTTTCTTAGAAGACGCAGTCTCAATGCAATTGCGAAATTCGTTAAATAATTAGTTGACACACTAGATTATTCGTAAATTTTAATTTACAAATTCGGTAGTTACGAGCGACGAAAAATTTTAGCGAATCAAGATTTTTGGAATTCATTTAGCTTATCATTTAATCGTTAACTTCTAATCGTGCAGTTTCTGTCGTAGCATTGGCCTATCACAAAACGCTATCACAACCATGCTAGTATCTAATATATGATGGCATGTTCTAGTATGTTAAAATATATTTTAACATGTTCTAAATTGTTCTAACATGTTCTAATCTCCTGTAATATGTCATAATATCTCCTAATATGTTCGCATATCATTCAGCATAGTCTAATACGCTCTAACATGTTATAATGTCTTCTTTCTAGGGTTATGATATCTTCTAAAATATTTTAATATCTTCTGAACTGTTCAAATATGTCCTAACATCTCCTAGTATCCTTTAGCACGCCCTTACATCTATTGAAGTGTTCAAATATCTTTTAACATGTTCCAATATCTTATAACATATTCCTTCCAAAATGCATGAGTAAAAGTTAACTTAAGTAGCCTAATTATAATAACGACCGCAGTTTATAGCGTTTTAATATGTGAACTGATAAATTCCTGGTTGATAGAACAATTATCGACATTATTACATTAGCACTTGAACGCCTTTCCTAGCAGCTGGTCGTCAGTCACTGTTCGAACATTTTCAGATAGTACTTATTAACTCCGAAATCGTAAAGCTCTTCCGCCACGTAGATCCTATTCCTCGAGTCCTTGAAATCGGCAGCGATAGCCACCGGTCGATGAAGTCCATCTTCTGCAGAAAGAAGAGTCTCCGCCGTGAAATTCCTCAGATCGAAGGCCACCACCTTCTTCTGAACCTCGTCGGCCACTAGCAGGCGACCGCGGTTCGTCCAGCAGAGCCCCGATGGGTAGACGAGATGACCAGCTGACGAGCGATTGCCCCTGAAGTCCTTCGGGAGTCCGAACTTCGTCAGGTGGTTGCCCGAAGCGTCGTAGAGAAATACGAGGCCTTGTTCACCATCTGACACAGCGGTCACGTCGTAAATTGGATCATTGGCTATGTAGCATGGCTTCCGAAAGTTTCCCTTGTACTCCCGAATGAACTTCCCGTTTGTTTCGTATAGTCCGACGGAAGCCTGGGATCCGACCTAGAATAATTTGACCCACACCATTATTATTGTTAATATGATAATTATTTTAATAATCAATATGATTACTACCAAAATCATTATCATAAATAATAGTCACCTCATCTCACCTTACTTCACCTCTTCCTACAACTCCACCGCACCTCGCCGCTTCGTGCCTGGCCTGCATGTAAGACCTTACCTTGATTTTGCTCTCCTTGCTCCACGCTATCTTAACTCCACCTGAACACATATTCCTACCTACTAAAGATTCGTCATCGGTGAACCTTATCGCATCCCAAGCCCGACCTTAACCTAGCTAACCATACCAGGCCTCAGCCACCTCAACCGTGTTAGTCAGAAACTAACCTCTGTGACTATGATCCTTGAGTTGAGGGTGGTGGCGATACCTCGGAGTTCCGTCTTTCCCTTGAGTAAGATCTCTCCGTCAAGCATCCCATTCGGCATCGCCTCTATGTAGAGGACGCGATTGAGGTCCGTGACGGCCACGAGGTTATCGACCACTGTTTCGACGATTCCCGTCGGATTCATATTTCGGAAGGCCAGAGGATTTCCGAAGGACCTGGCGGACCTCGGATCGTCTGTGTCTGGACCCAAAACTGCCAGGGACTTCCCGGTCTTAGCAAACATCTGAAGGCGGACGTTCTTTGGTTCAGTCACAACGATGCTTCCGCTTCGTAGCATGCACAGGTCCCGTATGCACCGGATCTGACCCTGCTCGTGACCCACCCTATCGACGCACCAGCGCTGCTTCCAGCGACCGGGACCCTGGGAGTCCCCGTCAGAGGAAGAACTTCCTGATCGGTTACTGGCAACTGACATCTTAGCCGAGTTGTTAGATTCCGGGGATGATCGATCGGACGACGATCCGTCTGATCGTTTAGTTCGTACGCCTTCCACTGCCTCGAAGACCAGCATATCCCTTTCGCAAGCAATCCCCTTTCTCTTGTTGATCACCTCGGCCAGGTGTAGGACCCTGTTCTCGGCGGCCTGCTTGTCCTGACGGAATGGCGGCCGTGAAGCCACCGACATCTTCGTTGACTTCTCGGGGACTTGGACGTTGTCTGGTTGGATTACGCAGCTCTTTCTCCGCGGCTGAGAGGCACCAGCATTGGCGCCGGATAAACCAGAGGCGTCTTTAGGCTTTGCTTTCTTTCGTCCGACGGCTTTCTTTCCGAGGACGGCGGGATCTAATACAGACACCTGGCGCTCTGAGATGACGTTGCCGTTTGTGCCTACCGCCACTACAGATGCGGACGGTGGGAGTTGGCATCTGGGGATTGCCTCACGATGCATAACCAATCGGTCGGGCGGACCGTGAATGTCGCGTGGATCACGTGTGACGGCTCTTTCATCGCCATCGTCTTGGTGCTTGCCCTGAACATCACCTGTGAAGTGTAATAGCAGGTGGCTGGTTAGTGGTTAGTTACCTTTTAAGGACACTGAGTTATAAAAAGAGTTGTGCTTCTCCAGGCCTGGGACTGGCCCTACCGCGTCTAAGGGAGTTGGATTGTTGCGTTTTGATGACACTGTGTCAATACAAAGGTGATTAGATTATATACTGTAACTCGTTACTCATCCACCTGCCAATACTCCACTCTTGTCCGCTCCAGTCTCTATTTAATTCAGTTGATCGTTTTTATTGCCCACCTTCCTCGTTTATCCTATGTTTCTACTTTCATGACTGGACATCTTCATTGACTTCCCATAACTGCTAGAATTCATCAATAAATCTGTTTTTCATCTGCAGAGGGCTTTGGGGTCATGCCCTTTGATCTTTTAAGGCAATCTATCTCAGCTACCTCCAAATGTCCTCTCCGATATTTAGACTGTCAGATAAGCATAGTTTTCATGCAGGCGTACATTTAAATATTTAAAATGTAAATGAGTTTATTTGGGTTTTCTTGTAAATAGGTTTATTAGATAGTGTTATCCTTTCAATTTCGATTATAAGTTTTATTCTAAAAAAGATCAATACGTAGAATTTATTCATCTTTCAGGCATTCGTTTTCACATTCCCTAATTAATTAATTAATTCACTCATAAATGTGTTACTTATGTTTTATTGCATTTATTCAGCTACAATGGCAACGATTATCCATCTAATCTAATCAATTTCAACCTAATCAGATGATTTAATATGATCCAATGCCACTTAATCCAGTTTAATATTCTCTAATATGATCCTATTATAGAGCGGCCCACAAGGCTTGATGGTCGCGTCGGTTCAACTCTCTTCAACATCCGACACAACTCCTCAGAGATTCAAACGACCAAAGGGACGTTGTCATGGTCATCCGTTGCCCTGGTTAAAGCATTCTCCGGGCAAAGCGCAATGCTTTCGTGAGGTTTCTGACTGAGTGACTTAACACCTTATTCCATCAAGTGTGAGTAAATTACCCGAGATCGCTGCTCCGCAAACCATTTCCAGCAACGTTTCCCTTTACAGCGCTAAGTAAAATAATGTATCAATATAAAACCTAAACGGATTATTGAAGTTAAATCCAGTCAGATTTAGAGAGATTACGGTCGGTATGTCGATCTTTAGTCAATTAGTCCGTACTTTGTCCTCAGTACTAGTCTTGTCCTTTAGTCCATGTTCAGTTCCTCAACGAAAATTAATTCGTAAATAAATCAACGCTTTAGAATAGTATAGACTATATGTCTGTCACAAACCCATTGCTCTTTCAAGCGACTCTCTGTCAGACTACGTGACGGATTTCTTTTTCAATAGGCTACAGTCTTTCGGATTAAATGATTGACAGGCGGCCAAGATTGACAGGCGAGCTAAGATATCCAAACGACCAGTATCGGTTGTAGGCACTTGATGAGGTTATCGTCGTATTGTGTTGGACTTAGACTTGGTCTTTGTTAAAGTTTGAGATTCAAAGAAATTATATTTTCCTATATGATAACATACTCACTCGAAAGCGAATACCCAACTACAGAGGTGAACACGGGTGACTGACTGCGCAAGCATGTGTATGAGTTCATGTATGTATGCATGTATGCACGCGTGTATGTTGTCAGTCACGCAACTCCTCATGTGCCATCTCTCTTTCTCTCTTTCTTTCTCTCTCTCTCTCTCTCTTTCTCTGTCTGTCTCTCTCTGTCTCTCTCTATCTCTCTCTCCGTCTCTGTCTCTGTCTCTTTGTCTCTGTCTCTCTCTGCCTCTGTCTGTCTGTGTGTCACTCTGTCTCTCCGTCTCTGTCTCTATCTCTGTGTTACTCTGTATCTCTGAGTGTGTGTATGTGTGTGTCTCTATTTATCTCTCTATCTGTCTCTGTCTGTCTCTCCTCGTTCCGTTATTGCACCAACCTACCACCACTATCACCAACAATTTCCACTGTGACACCATGTAATCCTCCCCCTCCCCCCCGAGACGTCTGACCTGGCACCCAAAAAACCAAACAAGCTGGCTATTGTGGCTGCGATTTCATATGGTCCCTGTGTATAAGCTATGGTGAGCTGCAATTGTACAACTTGACGTTGTCTTAATTCATTTACACAATCAATTTATGACACAAATACCCATTCATATTTTACGTTGTACAGTTTTCATTTTCCACATACATTTACACAATCGTTTAAACTCGTATTTAAATATCCTTTAAGCCACACCGATTGGACTGCGAACAGACCTGCGTAAGGCCTGTTCAATTAGCGATACTAATGGTGCATGTGACTCTTTCTAGCATCTCATCAAGAAAGCCTACGACTCAGGATTTCCAATTTATACCAAATCAAAAAAGAATCGTGAATTATTCGGATAATCTTGGGCTGCAATAAATAAGGTCGTACACCACCTACTCAGATGTTCTACAGGACTAACATTCTTAATGTCTCTCAAATAAATGCCTTCCAGACCAACGAGCTCATGTACAAATACTTTATCGTTAGGCTCCCCATGTGTTTCGCAAACTACTTCACACAGACCTCATCTATTAATCCTTACCATACTCACTATGTGTTTAGCTGAGACCAATATTTTGTAGAACAACCACTAGACAGTTCGCTTTGAAACATAATGGTCCCTCTGTTTGGAATGTAACTCCTCTGGATATTCGTTTGTCAAACTCATGCAGATTATTCAAAGCATATTACAAATGTCGATTGCTTGAACAGAAAACTCTTTAGAAGTGACGCGCCAGTTCATTTAGTTAACTAGTTAAGATATAAAGTTTATTTAGTGCTCCCTAGTCCCAATCGCTCCTTGTGTTTCCATGTGAGAAAGGGTGGGCCCGAGAACGGAACGTTAGTACCTTGCCATTGGTGTAATTGAAATTACGTATTGTATAATTCATAATTTCTAGCCAAATTGTAAAGCAATTTGTAATATGTAACTTAATTATAGTTCACCAGTAAGTGGTAAATTGTAATTCAATTATATGTCAGCTTGTAATTTGCCCATCCCTCTATCTCCTTGGCCTTTAAGGATTATTAATTTATTTTCTTGTTCTCCAGGCCACTGACTACCAGCGCTTCAGATTATTTTTACGCAAATTTATTTATTTGTAAACCATTGAACATAAATAAAAACTCATTGCTCATTAGTTCTTAATTGACCGTTTTCAATTTTTTAAGCGGCGTAAGCGTTATTCAGTCTTTTGTTTCCTGATTGGAAGAATAGACTTGGCTACTGCGGGCTTGATTATTGCACCTGAGGTGCAAAGAACAGACATAGGGCCTAGTTTCCAACTTGAAAGGGCGACGGATAAACGTTGAAGGAAATAGATGGTTCCACGTTTGTCACGGTGGTCACCTGTAACAGTTGCTGCTGAGATATTGCCCTCTAGTTCACTGACAAACCCTAGTAACTCTGTATGCAAGCTTGCTGCGGTTATTATTATTATTATTATTATTGTTATTATTATTATTATTATTATTATTATTATTATTATTATTGATTTGATCTCCGTCATTAACGGTTACGGGCTGTGTTTACGGCGCCTTTTAAATCGGCGTTATTATTATTATTAGGGCCTACCATATGAAGATAATGCGACTTACCCATTATACAGTTGTAATGTACTGTAAAGTAAATCTTCGTAATTTCGCTATGCCAAATAAAGTCCTCAATTAGCCACGCCTGATGTGTTCAGTGTAAGATCGAACTATGAAATGTCTGATGAAACGCTTCAAAGGCGGCTTCTTATACATATAGACCTTTGAAGTTATCGGTGATAACGCTTACAGCTGATTAGGAATGCACGACATTGGCCAGATAGTGAATCAATAGATGAAGAAGGTGAGGAGGAAGAGGATGGAGGAGGAGGAGGAGAAGAAGAAGACGAGGAAGATGAAGAATGTAAGTAGGAAGAAGAGGAGGAGGGTGAAGCAGAAGAAAGGGACGATGAGGTATGACAGGAAGAGGAGAAGGAAAGAGAAGAAGACATGAAGAAAAGGAGGAAGGAGGTGGGGAGGAAGAGAAGGAGGAGAAGCATCATCATTATCAAAGTTATTATTTTTATTATTTTTATTATTATTATTATTATTATTATTTTTATTATTATTATGTCCTGAGGTAGGCCTACTTCGTTCCCCAGGGACTTAGAGATTATTATTAACATACGCCAGTTGTCTGGAGGGTCAGCCTTCGTCTTCAGAGGTCAGAGGGAAAGAGGTTTTGAATGCAACCAAGTTTATATTATTATTATTATTATGATTATTATTATTATAATCATCATCATCATCATCATCATCATCATCATCATCATCATCATGGTCATTATCATCATTATTTATTATTATTATTATTATTATTATTATTGTTATCATTATTATTTTTCATCTTTATATTTATTCTAATCAATTATTACAACGGTGAATTGTCAGTTTGAACACAGATACTATCCTTGTTATTTTTATTATTATTATTATCATTAATTATTATTAGTAGTAGTATTATTATCATCATCATTATTATTATCATCGTCATTATTAGTCTGTTATTATCGTTGTTATCGTCGTGGATGATTGATCCTTAGGTTGTTGACCTGGTCATCGGATTTGTTTTGGTGCACCCTCCACTGGTTGCTGTCTTGTGAATGGAACGCTAGTGCAATAGGAGTTGCTTATTGATAATTAATTAGTAATCGAGAGACAGATTGTTGATGCATGTTCTTCTGTCCCTGTAATTGTCTCTTTCATTCTCTCTGTCTCTCTGTCTGTCTCCTTTCTATATACATCTCACACTTTGTAATCGTAAGCGTAATCTTAAACTTATCCTTTCTAAAGCGCTAAAAAGCGAGGTCCTGGGAGCCAGCACATTCACCAGAACTTTATCGAAATGGACTACTTGATAGACAGAGGGTCAAGATCCAAAGTAAGGCAGAAGGACAGTCAGACGGAAATTATGGTGGATAGTGTTTGAAGTTGAAACAGCGAGGTAGGCACAGATGAGGAGCCTTTAGGGTAGGATCTGCGAGAAGCAGTGTTTTCAGTTTTGAATTAAAACCTGTAGAGAGATAGCAATAGATGAGGTTTTTCTTAGTTAGCAGGATTGATCAGATATTTGTTTTAATACTAAAAAATAATAATAATAGGAGTTTGTTCCAAGGAGCCGGGCGGGACAGCAGTGGCTATGGAGCGATTTGCTAATTTCAGTGATGAGATAACGGTGGGGTTGAACAGTATTAGGGTGGATGAAGGAAGGGTTGAACGAAGTGGTTGGACCATGATACAATAAAACTGGGTCTAGAAAGGTCAACGGTTATTATTATTATTATTTTTATTATTATTATTTTTATTATTATTATTATTATTATTATTTGTATTATTTGTATTATGGTTATTATTGTTCATCATTGACGTTGACATCAATTATTATTATTATTGTTACTATTATTATTTTTGTTATTTTATTATTGTTATTATCATTATTATTATTATTATTATTATCATCATCATCATCGCCATTATCATCATCTTCATCATCATCATTACTACAGCATATTTGCATAGCGCTCCCTCAAGCGTGAATACTGGGAGTCGCTGCCTAGCTCAACCCCGGCGGAACAGAACAGTCTTAAGAGAAGTGAAAACGAGGCAGACTGGTCAATAGGTATTTGTGGAAGCTTGGTTATTATCCTAATCATTATTATTAACTATTATTAGTAGCATTATTAACGATGAGGAAGGCGGAACTGAACATCTAGTCGTCGTTGAGCCGAGACTGATCAACAGGGTGTGCAGAGTGCACGTATGTCGAGATTTATCATCATATGTGGGTTTTTTACGATTGAGCTCCGAAATACGATTTGAAGTGGCTCAAAGAACGATAAAACGTCGTCGACGGATTTTCGTATCTGTCTAGGAGCTTTTGAGTGTTCCCTCCCAGAGACTGAACACCTACTACGACGTGTTTTATCGGTCTGTGGCCCTGGCTACCCAGAAGGCGACGAACTTGCCACCGTTTGTTATCTTCTCACGTGTTCAACGCTTCAATAGCTACATCAGTCCACGTGCTTCCTACAAGGAAGTTCACTTGCCTCGAGTATACCTCGTATATCTCGTAAAAACATTCATTATCGGATTTTACATATGAATCTTGAACACGGAATGACTCTCGCACATACCAATAGGCAGACGGACAGATATACAGACGGTTAGGCAGGTGGACAGAGAGAGGGATATGACGGTCACAAGTTGAGCAACGTTGGTGAGGTTATCGTCATTTTTGATGTCGTGTGAAGAATACGTGACTGTGAAAAGCAACGACCATGAAGATAATGGTTAGGAAGAAGAAGCGACGATGACTTACAACGCCGATAACCACATTCAGACTATAATTAGATGTTGATAATGATAGCGATAAAAGTAAATCTGCGTCTTTCGAATGAGCTGATTCATAACATGTTGACGCTAAAACATATCAAGTCCGCTGCAGCCAGGTTGGAGCCAGGCAGGAATTCAGGGTGGGACTCAAAGCTGTCTACCGTCTCGGATTCCAAATTGTTTCGGAATTTAGTGTTAATATCCACCTCGCCAACTTTTGTCATTGGTTTCACACACAAAAGGACATCTGCAATGGTTAATTATCTGAATGCATCCGATAATTAACTTTACTCGTGCTGGGTCCATTATAAGTCTGCTTGGCAGGTTACTCTTACTCAATGAACGGAAATGCAATACACTACTGGAAAACAAGAAGCGATTTGCTCCTGAAGTTGATTCGATTACACATGAACCTTGTCTATAATCAGTTATAATGATACTTCACATAATTTCGATTCTTATAATAACTTGTCATCATCGGTTAATTATGCTGTAGGCCTACCTGCAATCATAGTTTCATGTTGAAATTAAACGAAATTATCATTATTATTATTATTCTCGATTCTTGTGACTCGCTATGTCGCAGTTTCTCTTCGCTGAGGCAGCCGTGCCTATGCCTGGAACGCTCCAGGAAACTCGGTCCCTGTATCTTGGCCTAAGGGTACGGATGCGTGGACTCCTCCGGGCCAGACGCCTTTGTTTGAACAATGCTTACGTTGAAAATGTTGAACGCTGAAGCCTTTGCGACCCAATTACACGGGCATGACTTCCGACGCAGAGGATATGCACTGGGGTGTTTCCTTAGGAGCCGGAATCGCCCAGAACGACCTGTGGCACCTGGGTAGGAACTGATCGATTGGAATTAGATGTCAGGTGTGTGATTGTAGCGATGAGTGGAAGCTAAGACGAGGTTGGATGCAAGAGAAAAGGTCATGCAATCAGAGAAGGTTTTTAAGTTATCTTTGGTAGAGGCGGGGATTGGTTGGAATCGTCTTTGAGTATAGGTATAATTATGGGTAGTACTATAAATGAATTAATTAATTAACGCATTTTAAGAGGTGGATGAATGTATGTATGAATTTATGAATGATTGGATGAATGGATGAATGAATGGTTGAATGAATGAATGAATGAATTAATTAATTAATTAATTAATGAACTACTGAACGAACGAATGATTGGATGAATGACTGAATGAGCGAACAAACAAACCAACGAATGAATGAATAAATGGATGAATGATTGGATGAATAAATAAATAAATGATTGAATGAACGAACGAACGAACGAATGAACGTACGAACGGACAGGACGAATTAATTAATTGATTGATAATATAATTCGATGAATGTGAACGAATGAAACTGATACAAAGAATGTCTCAATACTTGTTCAATGGAATCATTTATGTAGCTCAAGCAATCGATATCCCTCGTTCACATGAGAGACTCACCACTGTTGAATAATCCACACGAGCGTAGCCACAAATGAAATGCCTCTTGCCGAGGAGAAACAACAAACCTTCATGATGGATGAAGAGTTGAAGACGTCTCCATTGTAGCATCACCTTTCAACATGAAACATAGGTACAACTACTGCAGGTATTTACACAAAAGTACACACGCATACGTACATAAATGTATGTATGTATGTATGCAGATAAGCACACACACACACGAAGCAATTAATGCTCTTTATGAATAAATATATGAATGTGAGTCTATGTATATTATATATATATGCGTATATATATATATATATTTGATGTTGCATTATCTGATACACATCTATAATACATTGCAGAATAATTATTGTTGTGCGATTTTATCCACTTTCATAATTGTGAATATTTAATATCTCGTCAGTTTGATTCATTGTAATCAACTTTGTTTGCTCAGAGCTTTGTCCATCCATATCTACGTGATTGTATATGCGAAATAATTTGCTAAAATCAGTGAATCATAGGAGAATATGACATTGCATAATGCTTTATTAAACATTATATCAATATATCTTATCATCTTCCACGTGAGAAGCAAACAGAGAATAGGCCTAGGGCCTATACTTTGGCCCTAAATGCCTACGTAGTTTGCGCAAAGTCAGTTTTGAGTTTAAATAGTAGTTGGATTGATTAAATTAATTCTTGCCGAAAGAGAAGTTGGATCAACAAGTATTGTTTTTTCAATTCAGATTCTAATTTATCGAATACAATATGAAAGCATGATGACAAGCTATTACAGAGGTAAAATTTCATTGTCGATCAATGCTTAGTTCGCTTAGGGGGCTTCTTTAATCCGGATGCAGAGCATCTACGACTTAAGTAGCTCAACGGATGTGAACGCATCATGTAACAAAGGTCGTCATTATAATTATTAAGTATCTTTTGATAATGCGATATTGTTCCTGATTGCCGTCACAGGTAGAGAGGTCTTGCCTCGTACGTATTGCTTGATTC
>OY365811.1:42837990-42870490 GCA_959347315.1 Bimastos eiseni | reverse complement strand
GCCGATAATGTTTGTCTTTTTATTTTCGATGTCATCTTCGTCTGGGTTCGGATAGGTACAACATTTTTGTATCAAAAAGAGTTATAGACGAATCTTCATCCCAAACCTGACTTCATCCGATGTTATCATCATCATCTCCAAAAGCTTGTCTCCAAATAGTGTTGAAAATTTCACTGAAGAATTGCAATTCCCTGCAGATTTAGTTAGCTCTTCCCTCCGAGGAAACCACTTTTATCTCAGCACTATTAAACAGCATCCGGGAAAAGCAGGAACTGTCCTCCTTCTGGCCTTATGCCATATCTACGGCAGTGAAGGGGAAAAACATTCGGCTTATGTGTTTGTTGTATGAACCCCTATTAATTTATGGCAGTTTGACTTTACCCGCAAATGTATGTTTTCCGTAAGTTCTCCACGAGTCCGACCACGCTAACCGTTCAATCTACTCACGTGTTTGTCTTTAATTGCAGTTCTACTTCTTCCAGACATTTCAAGTCAATACTCTGATTGTCTGATTATATGGTGAAAGTGCTAAGTAACAGACTAACTAGAGCTCCGTTTGTGGTTTGTTTTCACCAGAAACTTGAAGAGTGTCCGTCCCTAAGACTGTAAAAATTCCTTCTATGAGGACTTTATTAACTGACAACTAAAAGAAAGTCAGCAACAACTAATCGATAAGAATATAAGAATAAGATATTTGTCTAATCGATTAAGTGATCGATTATGATCGAATCGATAAGATACATATCTCTGGATTCTATTTCCAACTCTGAAGCTTTGAAGTATCGCATTGCCAACTTGAAATTCCCTACGGTATCAACCTTACCAATTATGGAATTGCAAAACGTCAGTGAAATTTTCAACAGTATTTGGAAACCAGCTTTTGGAGATGATGATGATGATGACTGCGGATGCGGGTAATTATCGCATAACCAACGTATTATTGTACACGGTATCAACGTAGTTTTTGTATCTATAGGGCCTCAGTGCAGAATGTTTAGCTACTTCGAATCCTTCTATAAAAAATAAATTGCGTATAATAATTAGGTTGAGGAAATGTTCAGCTCCATAGCAACGTTTGCTGTTTTCCTGGCGATCGTTAACCTCGTCGTTAACGTCTCCGTTCTAACGGTGACAGTTCGCAGCCGACGTCTTCGGGAGGACATCGTCACCCGCATCATCTCCTCCCTGGCCGTCTCCGATCTTTGCTTCAGTACCCTTATACCATTCGTCTGTGCCGTTCTCGCGTTCATCCAGACGAACCCAGTCCCAGATGGACTCGCGGGAGTCATCGGCACCTGCTACCAGGTCTTTGGCGTCTGCTCCCTCTTCCACCTGAGCTTCGTTGCAATCGTCAAGTGCTGCGTCATCGCAAAACCGCTCGTCTATCAAGCCTTGTTCACGGACCGTGTTATCGCGGCGACGTTGCTGGGCATCTGGTTAGTGAGTATTGTTCTTGGGGCGATGCCGGCCTTTGTAGGCGCGCGGTTTCACATCGACCCTGATGTGGGCCTGCCGAGTTCGATGACCTTCACCGTGCTCCAGTCGACGATCATGGCCACTACCTTCGTCTTGTCTGCTGGTATTATCATCGTACTCTATGCCAAGGTGTTTCTCGTTGTTAGACATCAGCTGCGCGCCATCCTCGCAGTCGTTCCATCGGGATGGGTGGCTGGGAAACCAACAACAGCAGGGAGAACGGGATCTGGAAGAGGAGTGGTGTCCACGAGTGAAGTTGTTCCTGTAATTGGAGTGGCTCTAACGGTAAGACCGGTTCCTGTCGACGCAACGGTTCCTTCAGAAGCATTGGTTGCGGGAAAGCGAACGGTTTTCGTAGCTGGGGCCGATTTTGCAACAAAGACGGTTCCTGGAAGAGTCTATACTGCTGGTGGAAGTGGAACAAGTCCTCTGGGAGAGATTTCATTGAAGGTAGATTCGGATTTTGTTAGTGAAGATGTAGGGACAAATATCTCAGAGGAAACTAAGGCGAATGCAATAACCGAAGATGAAAAGGAGTTGAGTGGACATATTTCTGGAAGAATTGTGACGAAAACGGTCGAAAGGACTGGAAATACGTTAGAGGTCATTCCAGGAGCTAAGTGCAACAACGAAGCTGTGAAATTAGTCAAGGGAGAACAGTCTTCAGAGGAATTTGATCAGAGGATTGCAGTTGACCTGGCCTCGAGCGAGGTCGCTCCAGTAAGAGCCAACACGGTACAGAAGGTTCCAGAGGACCTGGTCTCTGCAAAAGCCAACGCGACACAGGCGACACCAGAACAGCGGACATCGGTTAAAACGACCGTCAACTCCGTGTTGTTTGCCCCCCGGAAAACAGCGGATTCGACCGGTCAGAAATCGGCGCTAGGACAAAGCATCCGATCAGCCAAGAATCTGTTCATAATCAGCGGCGTCTACATGATCACCTACATTCCCGCTCTCATGGCAATCATGAAGTTCGGAGACATACCCCCGGAGCTTCGCCATCCACTCAAGGTCGGAGGCAAATGGCTTCACGTCAGCGCGTCCACCTTCAACGGGCTACTCTACATCGTTCTCCATCGATCCGTCAGAGCCGAGCTCCTCAGAATGTTCTGCCGTCGCCCGACCTCCATGGCCAGCAAACTAGGGACATTATCTGGCACAACGAAGGGGTAGCATCGACTTAAGTTTCTATTGGAAAGTAGTTTCCAACACTAGGCAGCGCCCGTGAATTAGCGGGTGACCTGCACTTGGCTAGAGATTTGAGCTCTGTCATTGATGATTTCGGACAAAAGGTTCACGACCTAAAAGTTATTATTCGCCCACTGTATTCGGCAAAATAGAAGTTGAATCGAAGACAACGGTGCTTGCCAATAAAATTCCATTTCAGCAAGAATTCTTTTAATTAATCCGACTTCTGTTTCAGCAAGCATTATTCACATCTATAATTAAAGCATGATCTATTAATGAAGAATAACTTTCATCAATCAAACGAGATAAAAAGACAAAAATAAAACTTGTGGTATTGCAATTCGTTTAATTATGTCAACTATTTAGAAAAATACAATTCTCAATTCAGATCTTTCATACAACTGATGCCATAAAATCGCAGAACGAGTTTCGAACACAAACGAAGTCGACCACCTTCCAATTTGTGCACTTCAAGAAGATAAATCTAAGATTACCAACAACAAAAATTGAAAATGCTCTGAGAATATCACAATTGCGGAATGCTCCTATTCAACAGAATAGAATCCTTAACATAAATGCACATCAACATTATTGTCAAAACGTCTAACAGCAAAAAAGATTCATTTTCGTAAAAAAATTAACTGAAGTAACCTTGCAACAGAAAGATCACATTTTATATTTGGTTGGTTTCCATTTTAAGGCAAAGAAATAGAAGCTACATTTGCAGTTCAATATCAAGATTCAGAAAAGTCTTTTACAGCAAAGATTGTATCTAGATATGCATGTTAAAGTCAATACTTGTTAGGTTGATCTGCACTTAACAGCAAGATTAGGCATTTGCTCAGTTTAACGCAGAAATTGATCAGGAGCTGCATTTTACAACAAAAATTTATTTAAGATATCGGAGAAACATTACATAAAATCTAATTATTAATCGTATTAAGTTGATTTACATTTCTATGGCAACGACGAGCAATTTAAAAGGAAATAAAGACAAGGCTAAAAGGTATCATTTCCTGGAATAAAAAGTCAGTGATAGATATTCAAGCTAGATCCATTCAAGCACAAAAGCTACACTTACAACACCGATAAACTAACTACAGCCTATGGAAAAAATTAAAACGGAATTTTATTCGAAGCGCCCTCGGCCCCTCGCGGCAAAAGATGCCGAGAAATTGCGCAGAGGACTTGAGGGAATTTATGCTGCAACGGCCGCATTGAATGCCTTGCTGATCTGGCCTTCCTTGATGACATGGATTGGGGCCAGTGGATGGGAGGTTTTCATCAGATGTGCCTAGAAAGAAATCCAATCCATTAGAATAATGTAATGGAAAATGTTATACATGTGTAATGTTATAAACATTCATCCAGAGCCTTATTGGCCCTTCCTAAACGCTCCGCTTTATACGGCTGTCCGACTAGGGTTGTCAACCGTCCCGGAATGGCCGGGATAGTCCCAGAATCGACCCAAGCTCTCCCGTCTTCCGGACAACACTTATTTTGTCCCAGAACCCAGGAATAGGTTAGTAAGCAATTACAGAGGATTATGTGATTCAAAAAACATTACCCAAATCCAAGCAACATGATCAATATAATGTGATACAACATCTTAATTCTCAATGTCCATAATCAATTACAAGTGTCTTGATTAATCGACTTTCGACTAACGACTCAAAAGTCTCAAAGTTTTGAATATCATTCGAAGTTCACAACTTTAAAAACCTAGCAGAATGTGGACAACTTCGTGGGTTTGGTGGTTTGTCCAGTTTAAACGGCATGTTGCGGGTTTTGGGAAATGTCCAAGAATGGGTTTGTTCAGAGTTGGCTACCCTATTTTAAACCAACCTAAAGATGCAGTCCCTCCTAAAAATTGTATTCCCTCAGTGAATGTTATCATCAACAAACATTGAGTATTCCATAACCTACTCCAGCCTCTATCAATTGATCATAAACTTCAAATTTTAAAAAACCAGCACGCATAGGTGGAGACATGGTCTGCGGTTTATGGAAATGCTTCAAAACTATTGGTGGATACAGGCAGCCTCATATCGACCTCAAATTTCGGGGTATATGCCAAAAATGGATAAACAGTGGAAAACACTAGGAATATTTTTAATATTTTTGAAAAATTTCTGAAGTATTGACGAAATATTTAGATATCAGCAGTTTCATTCCCCACCTCAAACTTCAGGGTGGATCCTTCCTGCCAGCACACAAGGCAAAAGGCATTGATCAATGTCTCCTCAAACAAAGTCCAATCAATACCAAACTGTCACGTCATGGAGCCCATTATTTCTGTCCTCATTAAGCGTCAACATCTAATTGCTCAGAGACAATCGATGGTGTGGAGCAACTGTGAGTGAAGGACGTAGTCAAGGTCCCTACACAAAAACCGTCTCAGAGGAGGAGAAGGATTCGAACTTTTACCATTCAGCGTCTTTGTACAACAAGGCATAGAGCATCTCTCTCGGACTATTTGCGAAAGCCATTATCCGCAACTTCATCTTGTTCCTTGCACCGTGTTTACGCGCTCTGTATTCATACCTAGGACTAAGACTACCTTGGTCCAACACCGGGCATTTGTTGTTGTGGGTCCATCTACCTGGAATGAACTTCCTGGCCTCCATCACTAAGGGATAAACTGGCTGGCTTCTCTCCATCAGCTTCTCTCTCTTTAAAGCCCTCGGAGTTCCCGTGCTGGCAACGCCTCGGAATAGTAATTCAGCGAGAGGCGCTATATAAATCTAAAAATAAGATACGATAGAAGTACATATTTATTAATTAGTAAAAGTAATGATAGTGATCTGTGCATACGTGTGCATATCCGAGTCCGCTCTGCTTTTCGGACTGTGAGGCACCTTTTCCGACCCAGACGAAGCACTCCTTCCCCGTATCGAGTATGAACACATCCTGTAACACAAATCACATTAACCGTAACTTAGGGAAATGGATCGTGAAACTGATTACAATGAAAAGAAAGAGAACAGTAATTATGTAATAAAATGGTAATTATAGTAATAATAACAAGAAAAAGAATAACAGAATAATTATGTAGATTAGAGAATGATTGATTATAAACAAGATACTAATTATTGGTTACAAAGAGAATATGAACAGCTTATAAGGGGAACATCAACAAATTTATGCACATCAATTCTCAACTTAGCAGCTAGGGGAGCAACAAGACTACGGGAGTGGAGAAGAGCAGAGGACCAGAAATTGGGAGGAGATGATGAAAGGAAGGAGTGAAACAAGAGGAAAAGGAGAGGAAGAGAAGGTAACTAAGCTCACAATCCTATGGCAAGCATAAATCTCTAATTACCTATGGTCGTCGCCTGTGCCTCTGCGAAACGATACTTTGCCACCGAAATGGCACATCGGAGGAGTTTCCATAGACGGTAACAAGGTAATGATGCGCGTTACCTTTACCGTTATTACCTTTTACCTGTTGAAGCGGTTAAGTACTCACATTGCTGTTGAAGTCTTTGCTGTTGACCGCTCCGGTCTTCACCTCGGTCGTCTTTAAGTGACCACCATCGTCCGATACTCTACAACGACGTAACAGTGCTGGCCAATTGTAATCAGTGATTCATATAGCACATTTTGTTCAAGATAGAGCTGCTCCCAAACTAACAGTGGAAAACTAGTCATGAAGTATCAGTTCTTGCTTTCATGCCTAGTAAGATACGTATGTAGCTTTCCTTTCTAGTTTTTCTATTACACGTAGAGATGTTAAACGATATCCGGGGATTGGTTTTGAAATCGATAATCGGTTTCTGTCATTTGCAAAACGATAATCAAATTATTTTCACCTTATTATTTATCTCACATGTCTCGGATTTGTTTCCATAGAAAGGGCTCAAGTCGGTCAACTTCAAAGGTATAGACGCGGCTAAGCGAAATATTTCCTGGCTGAATCTTCCAATAGGGTAATTAATAGCTGCCGATTGCTAATAAAGGGCCCTCTTGTCCAGACAAGACTAGCATGAGAAGGTGAGCTAGGGAAAGGGTATCAGGAGCCAACTAAGATATAGAAGAGCCGACAGCAAAGTACCCGAATTTGATTCATACAGAGGAGAGCTAACAGGCCAGTAATAGCCATGGAGGGGTTTTCAATGGAGAACGATGCATAGCGGCGGGGAGAGTATCAGAGCAGAGTGCGGTAGGCTTCTGTTTGCTCCAAATTACGTCACAATGTGACTTAAATGCTTCGGTATCGAGTGTTGACGATGCATTGCGATACGTAATACATAAAATTACGTGCATATTAAAATTTATAATATTTTTCAAAGAACACTAATAAAAACCGATAACCGGTTCAAAATCGGTTTTTGAAATTCAATAATCGGTTTGCCCCAAAAACCGATATTAACAACCCTAATAAGACTGTCAAAAATGTTTGAAATCACAGCTCGAGTTACTGCCAATCCGCAGAGTGGGTACCCGACTGCACGGACATTTTTTTTAGGAAATCTAAGTAATTGCACATTTTCACGAAATATCAGGCACCCGAGAAAAAGTTTCAATGCCCGGGTAGTCAGTAACTAAGGTCAATGGAATATTTCTAGTATATTTAAGGTAAAATCGCACATTTACGGATTATCGCGTACCTGGGCAGTCAGTCTCAGGCAGGTATCCCGGTACCCGGTTGCTCGTTGTGCAATAAACAACAACAACAATGATACATAATTTCTCAGTGTGCAACTTAAAGAATATCGCAGACATATCTCAGTGCAGGAACGCCCTCTATTGATGAATAGCTTAGATGCCCTTTGCTAATTGTACTCTACAGATTTCTTCCGTCAAAAACACTGCTAGGAAGGACTCGTGCATTAGGAATGGACGATGTCTTACTTCAGAAGCTTATTCTCTTCTTTCACGAGTGGCTTCACCAGATCCGGTTCATTGGTTCCAGTCAGAGATGTGTAAAACTTGTGCTACACCACACACACAAAATACCAATTGATTAAAAAAATAATAATTGATTAAAAAAATAATAATTGATTACAAACAATCCTTAAACTCCCAATGTCACAGGTTCAATCCAACCTCCGATACTCTTCCAAGCTACTTACAGTTTCCGGAGTGCTGGCATCCTCCAAAGTCTCTGCCTCCGCCTTCGGGCGCTCTGACCTTATGTGGCCCAGGTACTGCATAGCCTGGAAAATCATCAACAAAAGGCATTATGTAGCACCTCCATATATACAATGCATGATGTGAATTCAGAATTGAGTGGAAAATCTGAGGAGTGATGGTCGGATAGATTGATGAAATGATAACAGATAATGATGACAATGATGATTATTGCTTATATATATATATATATATATATATTACTTGTTGTACTAGGGTGACCCGACTACGGGACTTGTGTCGTGTCCTTTTTGGGGTTTCTTCCTTGTTGGCTCCTTTTCCTTAAAAAACTAGATTTGAATTATACTTGTCGTACTTGTTTGGATCAATAAAAAACCAGCCGTTATGCTAAAAAAAATGTTTAAACAAAGGTAATAATGCTGGCACCATCTCTCAGCTGACAAGGGAATATAAATAAATCTGGATTTTCATGTCACCTTCAATTTATCCAACAAAGAAAGGGCCAGGAATATAGCAGAAATTGCATCTGCTCACTATCAAAGATGTACCCAAAAAGGGAGCAAATAGATATATATATATATATGTATATATTTACAGGGCATTATATTACATATAATATCAAGAGACGATCTGCTTGGAAGAGGTTAGAATAAAACCTTGCTATGTACCTTGAATCTCTCCTCCTTGCTGCTTTCCCGTCCGTTCCACTGGAAGAGGGTCAGTCCAAGGTCAAGAATGAAGACGTCCTTACGATCCAGGCGTTCCTTGCACAGCGGAACCTCATCATCAACAAAACAACTGGGGACTAATCTTTGCAACATGCTCACATGATTATGGTTTTCAGGAGCACCATCCATTCATGCCTCGTAGGTTAAGTAGGAAATGCAATAGTACTTTTATATAGCACCCCTTAAAAACATCTACTCACAGGCCCTCTTGTGTTAGTCTGCTATGATGCTAAACACCATTAATAATGAAACACAATAAAGCTGGTAGATTGGCAGGAAGCTTAATAGATTGGACCAAAGCATTTCTAAAGGTAATGAGACGGATGATCAAGTACGTAGGCAGAAAAGTTCCTTCGCAGCTTTAATATATGCACCTGATTATCAATGAAAATTCCTTAATTGCATCCAGATGTTTGTACGTTCAAACTACAAACATAATCATGAGGAACCAAACGGGAGGCCCAGAAGAGTCACAGCACCCACTTAGACACAGTACCCACTTAGACACAGTATCCACTTAGACACAGTACCCACTTAGACACAGTACCCACTTAGACACAGTACCCACTTAGACACAGTACCCACTTAGACACAGTACCCACTTAGACACAGTACCCACTTAGACACAGTACCCACTTAGACACAGTACCCACTTAGACACAGTACCCACTTAGACACAGTACCCACTTAGACACAGTACCCACTTAGAAAGGCCACACAAGTAAGATCTCAGTTGTTGGCCAAAGAGAAAAGCAACCATCACTTTAAGAGTCTAGTATTCGATTGGACATGCACTGGTCTTCCGTTTAATACTTCAACTCAGTGAAGAGGCTTCATCTATATTGGGCCCGATGGCTGGAATCCTCTTTCATGAGAGCTGCTACTCTAGCTAACACATTTACCACTTCCTCAGTAAGTACATGTTATATTATTCTACAGAAGTTTTACTGGTTTAGGTCGGGAGCACCACGTTTCCTTTCTTCCAGCGGCGCTATATAAATGTCAGGCTACAAAAACAATTTCATGCACGAATAATCGAATATAACCTTGAAAACTTGGTTAGTTACCAGAAAACGGATTAATCAAGAAATTGCAATGCATTATATTTAAGCATTTGTAGAGCGCCTCTAGTCAGGCAAACCGTTCTGAAGACCTTCCATTCTGAAAGGCCGTGTGAGAAGAAGCAGGTTCTGGGCAAACATACACATATATACATATATATATATATACAATTGTACACATACAAACATACACATATATACATATATATATATATACAATTATACACATACAAACATACATATATACATGTATACTTCCCTGGGCAGATGCAACAGATCTACGTACCTGATGTAGGCTCCATGAAATCCCTCTCAGACCTCACCTATTCAACGGACAAACACACACACAGATGTGTGTTTGGCTGTGTGTGTCCTTGTATCCATCGGCAAGGCATGGTCCGATGAGGATCTGACGAGGGTGCCTACCTCATGCACGTAGACCTGTTGCTTCTGCCCGGAGAAGTGGAGCAGGCGTGGCGTGTACTCGGTAGGCTTCACGTGGTTGAATCCGGTTTCTGCTCCGCCCTCTAGGATCCTGGAAAGACACAAGCGAGTATGTAGAAGAGAAGGCAAGGAAACAGATGGTCAAGTAAGTGAAAACATCGGGGGACCTAAGTAGGTGACAAGTAGGCAGGGTATAATGTATTGCACAGCACAATCAGAGGAGCTCTCAGTGCAAAAAGCCCCACAGGGAAGGAATATTCTTACGAATACGGGCAGAAACAGAAGCGCCCCTAGTAAAAACCAAAGAGTGAGACGGAAAAGGTATATTAATCCAAGGCAAAGAGCCAAAAGAGACGCATATGTTTGATTTTGGACAGAAACCGTCCGAGTCCAAGGTATGAAAAGGTTATATTGGTCTGAAGAACGGTTGGAGTGAGTAGTTAAGTATGTAAGTGCCAAGAGATCCTTGTCCTTTGAAATGGAGGTCAACGTACGTCAGTCCTTCCTTGAAGTATCCTCGGAAGAGTTCCGACTCGTAGCCCTGGACCTCACGGTGCTGAACCGGTTTGTCGTCAAGGAATGTATCCAGCTCCACAGTCTTGTATGCAGCCGTTCCGTACTCGTCCTTTAACAAAAGCAAAGGTCAAAGGTGAGAGGATGTAAAGGTCAGAGGTAAGATGAGGTAAAGGTCAGAGGTGAGAGGATGTAAAGGTCAGAGGTAAAGGTTAAAGATGAGAGAAGGTAAAAGGTAGGAGGCAAAAGGAGGAAAAGATCATTGGTGAGTAGAGGTCAGCAATCAAGAAGCAAAGGCGAGGGTTGGATCTTGTTACGTCTTGATCATGGTGCGATGATGACAATGATGAGAATACAAGAGACAAAAATAATTACTAATAATAACTCATATTAAAAATATTATTATCATAAATAATAATAATAATAGGTAATAAAATAAAACAAGTAACAGTAAATGTTACATAAATGGAGATTGAAATTTACAGGAGACTATAATAACCAACCAAGCATTCATATTGACTTAATTCATATGGAGCCATAAGAAACATTATAGTTACCTGTGAACTTTGGCTACCAATCCAGAAGTGAACATCGTAGGCCAGTTCATTGCTCTTGGGGTCCGGCTTGTAAGTCTGTCAATTCAAACAAACACACAGACAACAACTGTAATCGTATAAAATAGGTCCCTCTGATATGGCTCTATATAAATTTGTAATTAGTTGGTAGGTATATAGATGAGTGGATAGGAAGTCAAGTCTTCAGGGTTAACTTATGGATAACTGTATGAATATAACTTGCATAGCACCCTTTAAAAGGCACTCCTAATCTTAACAATACAATCCTGGTTGGTTCCGGTGACCCTATAGGGCAGACAATTTGTCACATAATGTAAAGTAAGTTGCAACTGCATCAGATGTTGATATGTTGAATTAAAACGAATGTTGTATTGTAACGCAACGTTCGATCACATTACAATACATTAAATTTTAACTTGAACGTATTCTTGTTTGGACGAGCACCGCTTGTGGCTGCTCGTTAAAGTCAGCTCGGTTAGATTGTTCGGTGCCCTTGTAGTGGTTAAGGCCGCGTTTACGGCACCTTATAAATCGGCGTTATTATTATATCCACAGATACAACTTAATTTACAGCATAGGGAATAAATTTCTGTCCTATGAAACACCAAAACCAGCCAGGACCCCGCAATTATCGTTATTCTATTATTATTATCATCGTTAAGCATCCGGTTTCTTTTCAAACAACATAATCAGGGTTCCCACATACTAACCGTCTCACAGGAGTAGGATTGAACCTGTACTCTGTCACATGACAAGGCAAGCACTAAATTTAATTGGCCACAGTGTCCCAAGTAGGTCAGGTCAAACCAGTCTCGGTTTAGGTATTACTATTTATGGGCAACACATTTTCAGGTGATCAGATAAATGCTATAAGTAGCAGCCAATGAGAACACGTACGTTGAGAATGATGTAGGAGTCTCCGTTGAAGAACTTTCCGTACTGGTTCTGTGGCCAATCAACTACCTTGAAATTCTGAAAATGTCGACAATAAACGACCAATTGAAAGGTGTTTAATGTTAACAGTGAAAGCTCAGACGAAAATGAGAAGAAGAGAAACGTTTTTAAAAGGAATTTCAAATTTATCTAAACAAATTATAATAGCTGACAAAATAGTTATCTACTTGCTCAACAAATTATCAAGAGTCAAAGTGAATCATGTAAATTCCCTGAATTCATGGCAACATGTAACAGCACAGCAAACAGAAAATCCAGTCAACACAAAGCTTAACCAGTCACAATTAAGAAAAGTAAACCAGGTCAGCTGAGACCAAGGCAACATGAAACAGGACAAGATAATAAGAGTCAAAAGAAAGGCAGAGGGGGGCTGACCACAATGCGCCAGATCTTCAGTCCCTCCTTTTGTCCTGCTGCCTTCCATGCTGGTTCAGTTGCTGCCGATTCCTCTGCAAAAACAAAAATTTGTATCATTCCAGTCTTTTACAGGAATTGTTTCCTAAAGTCCTGTTTTCATGGCCTAATGACTATTTAAGTCAAGACAAATTTTTTTTATTTTTAGATAAGACAAGTTGCAGGTGATAAAAATTTTAATCAAGGTTACCTTTATAGAAAAGACAAACACTTGAGATAAGACAACATTTGAAATTAAGTCAAAATATTAGAATTTAAAGTTAAGAGAAAGTTTTCATTTAAGACTCATTTTGATGTTACACAAAATTTGAAGCAGACAAAATTTTTCAAAATCAAGATAAGAGAATTTTCTCATTTAAGAGATACTTTGATTTTTTTAAATTTCAGCAGACAAAATGCTAAAAATATATGATATAATTAACTACAAGCTGCCACAATTACTTGTCGTATTAGGGTGACCCAACAACGGGACTTGTCCTCTTTGGGTTTTCTTCCTTGTTGGCTCCTTTTCCTTAAAAAACTAGATTTGAATTATACTTGTAGTACTTGCTTGGATCAATAAAAACCAGTTGTTATGTTATGTTATAAGTTATGAGAATATTTTAGTCAACAAAAAATTTTGAGAAAAGGCAGAATGCAGAGCCAAGGGAAAACATTCACTCTTGAAAAATTTCAATCCCATCTTACTTTTAACCTGCTTTTCCGTGTCAGAGCCAAACAGAGCAAGGTTCGAGTCTTTCCAGTCATATTGTTTCGCTTTAATCAAACCTACAGAAGGAAGACTTCACAAGTTCATCAAAAGTCTCAAAGCAATGCATAAGTTTGGAGCAGAAGCCAACTGAACATTGTATACAAAATCAACATCAAAACTGTTACAGTTCTATTTACACAACTGTGCATGGTAATATCCAGATACAGCACAGATAAGTGGTTGCCATCAAAACGCTGATATTTACTTATCATCCTTTTCATCACAACAACGACCTCCATTTTCATATTATTTTAAGCAATTGTCATTGTCATCAGTTAAATTAGACTTAAAGTGAAAAGATACAAGTTTGAAAATTAACCAAGAAAGAGAAGCCAAGCTTCACATAAACCATATAGCTTTCTTTAGCTCCTATTGTGCTGTAAATTTTGATTCAATACTTGTACTGTACAATAAACCACATGTATATAAATGCATGTGTATGCATTCATAAGCATGTAAGCGGACATGTATGTGTAGCCAGAGGCGGCGATTCCGAGGGTCGGGTCGGGTCGAGGGTCGGGTCGAGGGGGACAATTTATATGTGTCTCCCCCCACATTTCCTACTCCCTCATTGGGTGTCGCCCACCTGTCAAGCGTCTCTGTGTGTAGTGTATATATGCATATTATATGCACATAATATATATGTATGTGTGCATGTCTTTGTGTATGTGAATGCATGCATGTGTGAGGAGCCTATATGATCACCACCACCTCTGCCACCTGTCATTACCTGTTGCCATGGTGATGGGTGAAATTCAGCGTAAATCAGTAGAATCTAAGAATAAAAGAAAATGAATGTCCGCAATCAATTCAATTCTTTTTTTAACAGTATTTAATCCAATTCACTTTCAACACAATTTAATCCAAAAAGAACAAATCATCTTACGAGCTCATTCTCTCACACAGACACACACAACACACATACATACACACACAATTACACATACACTGAGAGATACTAGGAAACGTGAACCAAAATACACACACGCGCAAACAAACGCGCGCACACACACACACAGGGAAGCAAAACTAAAATATTATCTCTGATTCAATTGGCAAACAGGGTAAAGCTGGTCTAACAGACTAAAAGATCAATGAGGGTTAAAGAGAGTGCATCATTCGCTGACTCTACAGCATTACCAACCCAGACAGCGTGACCAGGGACATCCTCACTTCCTCATCACAGGATTCATGACGCCATACAAGTCCCTACCTTTCAGGTAGATCAGTCATGCGTGACTTGATTCAATAACGATGGTTACGCCCGCATACAGGCAACAAAAGGAAAGGTTTGCACACGTGTTTGATGTAAAAAAGAATGGGCGGATCTGAATTTGCTTGCAGCATTTTAGGCAGTGGTTTGATGTGGGAAATTTTGTCCGCGGGTCCTACTGCCTGCCCCACCCTGGTTAAGTGACTGATCACACGTCACAGGGCACGTGGTGATGACGCGGTTTTGTCGAAGTCGGATATCTTAACAAAGATGCAATGTTGGTTCTGTACTTTATTGTATGTTGAGGTCACATCATGCCATCTCTACATCAAGCTTTTATGTTGAGTTCAATAAATCGTGTAGTGGTACATTTTATGGACATTTTAAAACTTACCTTTTTGTCGGGGCTGGAGTTTGGAGCGCCTTCGATTGGCTACGTGTCTTGAAAGGGCGCTCTACATATTTTTACTGAATTAATAAATCATTGTGACAGTCATGTCCATAATACTAGTCTTCGCAACACGACGAGGTTAATATTAGTTGCAATGATTATTCACTGGCGTCACTCGTTTGGTCTCAGTGACCTCAACCTATCAACCGTTGTGAAACCGAATGCACACAATCGTCTCCTTTCTCAATCGTAAGTGACCATACAGCGACTGACAAACAAAACGATACCAGATGCGTAACGAAGGGAGGGAGGGAAAATGGAGAGGGAAGGTGTGAGGGTAGGCGACGGAGGATTTGCCTTAGCGACCGCTACTTTGTTACGCCTTTGAAATCTGAATACACGCCATACCACCCATATTAATTGGGTCGGGTCGGCTCCATAATTGTGCCTCATAATGAGCTTAACTGGGTCGGTACATCCGGGGTCTGCGTCTCAAAACGTAGGGCTACGTTTGCGTTAGTGCATGCATGAATTAGCATTCATTTGCCAGCATAGTGGACCTTTTTCCAGGACATAAAAATGCTACAGGATCTGAGCGAACTGATTGAGAAAATGATATTTGTGGCTGTCACTATCACACAATTATCGTTCATTTGCAGGCTTCCTGTCGGCTGTCAAGCAGGATAAACATGTGACCAGCAATGGCTGGAAAAACGAGACACCCCAGCAACAGAAAAGATCTTTCATTATCACAGATCATACAGAAACACTTAACCTCATACATATCTCATGTCCAGCTCATACATGTACCAGTCATATACTTAGCTCCTACAAAGCTCATGAGTAGGAGTATAACCTCTAACCCTCAACCTCGATTTTAACCATCACACTAGATACCCATGATAACAAATATTAGATACTTATAATAGTACTAATACTATGAATAAAAGAGAAGAGCAGTTCATTAGGGTATCCATCAGACAGCCATGGGTATCAAGTGTTAGCGACTCCATTTGCTAAGCCTCGGCATACAGGGGCCTGTGGTCGGCCCTCTACCTCGCCGTCCCATCTATCTTCCCACCGACAGTGCTCAGTCACTGTACTCAATGTAGCCAAGTTGGTTATGGGTGCATTTGGGGTAGAAACCTCAAAACAAATTTCTGCCATTGCTGGGATTTAAGCTCCCAACCTCCCAATGGAGAGTTGAGCATACATTCCAGATTACAATAACAATTACAGTTAGAGAAAGCACAGAACTCTTCCATTGGTCCATCTTTCTAGAATAATCTGTCTTGCAAACTGCAACTCAAGCTTCTTGGTCATTCCTTGCTATACTAAAAGACAGTTCCTCTGATATGTGTATTTTAAAGTGGCTCTATAAAAAATGTCCGATTATAAAACCATTACAATGCCCCATCTATCTGCTTTGAATCCTTTATGTCAAATCAATTTGTTGCAACTGTGTTAGTATTCCTGAATGTCGAGTCTTATCGACGTGTCAAAAAAACCTGCTGCTGCCAGTCGTAAACACTTAAACTTTACAATGACACCATAAACACAGACGAGTGTGGCCCGATATTCATGGCTGGTATAGACCACAACAACATTTCAATTTCTGGTGAAGAACAGTCAAGGTTCGCAATCCCTTTGATGCATTCTTAGCCTTGCAACTTTATATAGAGCCACTTTAAGAGCAAACAATTAATGGGCTCTAATGGGCACTCTCTGCTTTACAGACCTACACACATATAATACATAAATACATACATATTCGCATACATACATACATGCATGCATACATAAAAACATACCTATATACATACTCGCATACATACATACACACACACACGAGTGTGCACCACTGGGGACTATTTCACCGTACAGTGCATCATTTTGCTAACTGATATAATACAGATGATCGCGGCGACATCTAATAAAATGATGGCTAGTGCAGAGAGCGTGCCTCTGAGTAGATCTTCTCCTGAAGAGGCTCTATATAAATGATCAATTACATTACATGCACAAGTGTAATTAAGACCTAGACCCTTTTGACAAATCTCCCACAATTCAAGGTAGTTGGGCTTCATCTGTATGCTCAGATCAACCGGACACGCCAGGGCAGAGTACACATGGTGGGTAAAGACTGTATTAGTGGGCCCTTCCAATACCCTAATTATAACTAGGCCTAACTAAATTGAACTCGGATGCTGTAATTGATCAAATTCTGGCTAAATTGGATCCCATGCATTTGTCATTGAATTAAACATCCGCCAGGTTAACCGCTATTTTAACCACCCCCACCGTTACCAATAGCATCATCACTTAGAGCGTTATCAGTTGCGTAAATTTATCATCGTTATCCTTATCAGAAATGTCCTCCTCATTCTCCTCCTAACTCTCATCGTCATTACTGCCACCTCATCACCCTTCTCATAATAATTGTGACAAACCTTATCAAAACGACCACCTGTGTGGTCTTGCAACCGGATTTGTATCCTTCATTTGACCACTATCTCTAGACAACTCCTCTGACCTGACACAGCACTCATGAATAAGCTGGTGCCCTGCGCTTAGCTTTCTTGCGACGCTCACGAACGTCGATGCTTATGATCGCCGTCTTCATCGTCACCATAAGCATTGTTTTCATCTAGCACAGATGAACAACACATCTATCACCCCCAACATCATCACTGTCAATTCCAACACTGCCATCGTCGTAATCATTATCATTCGTCATCATTAATCATCATCACCATCATCATCAACAACAACAAAGCATTAGAAGCCACACCTGCAAAACAGTCGAGTCCTGATTCACTTCATCATTATTCACGTTTAATTTTAACTATTTCTTTGTACGCAAATCCCTCACAATTCTTACAAAATAACCTTGCGTGGCTTTTGCAGACGTTGAGAAAATATTCATTAAAAATTCCGAAAAATAATGTTTTTTTCACGATGAACACCGTATCGACAAAAACAGAACATTTATATAGCGCTATGAGTTAAGTTATTATCAGTCACACGTTACACGACTTTGAATAATTTACAGGGACGCCAATAATCGAAATTCTGCATAATTACACACTGCACCAGCGTTATATAAATTTATTCTGAAGTATGAAAGGCAACACTTGAGTGGTTACTCGTAGACACGCCAAGTGATAAAACCGTCAAGGCGTCAGTTCCTTGTTGTATAACACGCCCTCTTAAGAGACCGTCCCCAAGTCAAAACCAATTTTTGAAAAATACCGGTAACGACGCCTTCAGATGTGCTAATTCCTGATTAGAACCGCTTCGTTCTAGTCGTCTAATGCGTACAGAACAACCAGACAATTAGCAGTTTCTTAGATTAATAATTATATGACTTACAGAAAGATAGAATCGACACAACAGCAGCTCAACAAACGAAGCCGAACTGACGAGGACACGCAATTGGTCACGCAATTAGCATGCCTTCCGTATCCATCCGCATAAAAGTAGTGCGACAAGTTACTATCTAAAATAAAATCTTATTTTACAAGACTTTAGGAACAAGTCATGTATAAATAATTATAAGCAAACGTTTGCGAAGTCTCAGTCCGCTTCTCCCTCTGGATTATTACCCCTGCTCTTGGTGGAGTAATATTGCACCGAATATTGGTCGTTTACGCCTATGCACTATATCTCACAGGAATAATAATTATGTAGGAACGATTCTGTAATTTAACACCTGCCGACAAAATAAGCCAGGTGTAACGCTTGAGACAGAATATGATTCCTCACTTGCACTGTGGTCTACAGCTATCATGCAAATTTTATGGATACGTCTATTCCTCGTTAATTCTTTTGCTTGGAATATCAACCTGAAATTTCAACCTCTGCAAAAGATGATAATTCTCTTCCTTTATTGGAAGTACATGCGCTATAAGATTACGCTGCGGATAAACACCTTAATAGCGTGAAAGCATCGACGTGCGAGTGGTAGTTATACGTATTCTGATACTATGTTTAATTTTGATTTTGGTGCAGTCCTTAGAGAAGAGATGAATCTTACTCTTGGATGTGTGGCTATTATGAAAGTTGATGAGAAGTTGTCATGTAGTTAAAACTTTATCAGTCGTATTTTAGATTAAACCATGGTACTATTCAAACCAGAGGGGTATCCCAGAGATGCCAAGCGATGTTCTGAGTCTAGTTGCCAGAGAGACAAGAGAGGAGGATGAGGAGCTGCTACAGAGAAAGCTTGAAAGCCGGTGGATTGGAGTAGGAACTATTGGGTAAGAGACTGAAAATAATGTAATGATCTATATTCTGTATCTTTGTTGTAATACTATACAAATGGTCGGTGGCTTCAAATAAGCCTGCGCCTCGCCTGCTCTGAAGTTGCCATGTATGTGTGTTTGTATAAAATTTATATAACGCCACTTCAGCAACACGATCGAACAGATCAATCGATCTGTTTGGGGTAAAGCGGTGGTAGAGATACTATGAAACTCGTGACTATCTAAATCAACACTTCCCCAACTGTTCAGTGTTTAACTTTTTCCGTTGAAGCCAGACTCGGTGATTAATTTGCTAATTAGTTTTCTTTTTCATTCACCTTGAATATGTGTTAAAATTATTTAAATGCATATTTAATGACAATGCCTAAATGAAAGCCTTTCTGAGTGTTTCTTGCTTTTGGCTTTTCAAAATGTCTGTTTCCTGATTCACTTTGCAGACCAGCAAGCAACAGCTTGTGGACAATAACAGGATGAGAAATGCTGATCTAAATGATCAAATAAAGTTTTAGCTTAACTTTTAGTAATATTACTCTTGTACTTATGATATCATTTTAAGGTTAATATATTTTGATGTATTTTACAGAAAGTAAAATCTGTGAAAATTGTGTTTTTCTACAGCGTCGACAAAGATCACCGCAATAACAGTTCACCAATAATATGGACAGGCTCCATCTAATGGCAAGTCTCATGCAACTAAAAACAAGCAGTAACTTTAATTATTTTTCATAGCATCTTAGCTATAAAGCAGAAAAGGTATTTCTTCATTCCAACAAAGACTTGTGAATGCAACACTCTGGCATGGTGAATTTTTGTACAGAGCGTTCTGCAAATTTCTATGAATTCGTTTGCAAAATGTTCTTATGTAAATTTTTTGAATTTTTACACAGCGTTCTTATGTAAATTTCTATTTTTTACACAACGTTCTTATGCAAATTTCTACACTGCAGATTGCTCAAATGTTTTTTGCCTTATTGTGTTTGTCGGCTGTGAGGGAGGTCCCTTGATTTTGAGTCGATCCATAGTTGAACCATGAATTCTAGGTTATCTGTGAACATGCTAACAGATGGAAAATTGCATGGAATGTTACTCAAATTAGACATTTTTAGTTTACAAATGATCATCACGTTTATGTTTTTGAATAATTCCCTATTACACTACATGATGGCTGTAAACATAATATTTACATGTCTAATAATTCACATTGAATGTTTTTATAGATAGAAACCTGGACGCTGTTCAACTCAGAAACTATCTGACTGGTGATAGGTAAGCAAGCTTAAGTTTAATAAGGTACCTGGTAGGTATAAGAAGTTAAAGCTTGAACCGTCATTTAAATATCTCCGGTTGTGGGTTGATTGTCTCAATATTCCAGCTATGCAAATCTCACCCACCATTTTGCTTCTTTTCTCTGGGAACTTGCAAAGGTCTTCAGCAACAATTTTGTGCTCATTAAAAATCACATACCAGCTGTCTATCAATTTATATTAAACAAGATCATTGACGGCACTCTTAAATTGTTCAGCCTCGACATGTAGTTGTAGCTACTGCTTGCAGAACTGTTACTGTAGTTAATACTGAGGAGAGAGGACTTTGAACCAAATACTGTTCAATTAATTTGAATATGCTTCAATGCCTTTGAGATCTAATCGAGTCCATGCTGCCGAATTAAGCTTCTGTATGACTGCGATAGCTTTCTTTAAACCTGGCAGATGTGTTGTAAAATTTTGAACACTGGCCAGCAACATGTGTCTATAAAGAGTACATTAGGGCATAATCGAGTAGACAATTTCCACCGAGTACCGAATTTGAGTATTTGAATGCACTGTTTGCCGGATCTATTTACGAACCGATTATTATTGGCAACTCAGGTCCGCAGGTGAAGCTTAAAATTTTTGACTTCCGTCTCTTTCACTGTTTCACATAATGAACAATAATCAAAATGAATGTTGGTGCCTGTAATAACTACTAACACTGCTTTATATTTTTAATTTTCGTTCTTAGATTGTGAAATGTTTATAAAAAAATTATTTAATTGAAACATTTTTATTTCTAACTTTTTGTGTGTGTAATATTTGCCGTTGTGAATACTTCCAAGTAGTCCCAAAAATGGGATATTTGGATGATCCAGCATGCTAACCATTGCACTAGGGGTCAGCCGGGTAGACAATTTTCACCGAGTACCGAATCCGAGTATTTGAAAAATTCTGGATGTACTATTTGCCGGATCCGGGTACGAACCGGGTAGTAACTGAGTACCAATTCTTTGAATTTTTTTCCATGTCCAAAGCTTGATAATAGAATGTTCATGCGAAGCATTCAATTTCAAGCATGCTCCAGTATCACATACGTGAAATATGACTTTGTTTTAATGGACTAGTAATAAAGTAACCAACAAAGATTTATGAATTTGAATTATATTATAAAAGTAAACTAGTTTAACAATTTCACTTGCATTTTATGATTTTAATATAAAAAATTTATTAAAAATGTAATACAAATTACAAAATACAAATAGAACTAAAGAGTAAAAAACCCTGACAACTTTAACAATTTAAATGCTTACAACTTACCAGTGACATTTAAAAGCTTAAACAAGCTTAAAAGTTAAAACTTTAAAAGTTTAAAAATAATAAAAATTAAACAGTTCTAAACTTTTAAAACTTCTAATATCTATTTCTAAAATTTTCTTTAGAACAAGTTTTAACAAGAGTCTTTATTAAAGACTAGACTGCTATATAGACTAGATATATAGAGATAGTAACTTATTGGTTACAATTACAAACTTTAACTTACAAGTTACAACTTAAAACTTAACTAGATTACTAAGATAAGTAATGAATGACTATGAGTCTAATGAATAATGTCTAATGATAGTAATGAAAATAAACTTATATTAAAGAATGTCTTCCAATTCCAAATAACACTAACAGAAAAGTTGAAAACTTAAAAACAACATATTGAACATAGTATGATCATTGATCAATGATGATCATACTAAATTACTAATACTATAACTTTTCACTTTAAAACAGTTCGGTTTTTGGTAATTAGAAATGTCCAATCAAGTTTAGTATTTGAAATTAACAATGCTTAAATTCTTCTTCAAAAACAGCAAATATTCCAGTTTAGATGGAGACAAACGTGAACGTTTATCTTCGCAAATGTCACCTGCACTGGTTGCCATCTTGTTGAAGTTGTTGTTTACTCATGGGGAGGCAAAAAAACAGAAAACTTCAAAAACATAATATTGTCAAAATGACAAAGTAAAATTTAAGTAATCCTTAGTTAAATAAAAAAATTAATTTTTGCAACTATTTGCGTGTTAAGTATTTGCCGAGGCGAATACTTCCGAGTAGTGATGAAAATTGAGATATTCGGCCGAGGCGAATGTCCGAGGCGATTTCCGGCTGATCCCTACATTGCACCCCTTCCCTCAAGAAAGTACCCTTAATTATTATTAGTTCTCTGATGTCAAGAAGTGTTTCTATGTGTTTTTTTAGGCTACCAATTGTCCGATCAGTTTGTTGAAATTCTGATTCGTAAGTTCGATCATTAGGGCTGAGGCAGTGTGGCTTTTTGATGATATCGTCCAATGCTGGGTTTTGTTCTACTTGTAAGCAACTCTATTTATCTGCTTCTTTCTCTGCATGTTTTGCTGTTTGCACTTGTTATGTGGTCACGGTCAGTTAATGATGATATTGCCATCTAAAATAATATCTTGTAAGTGATTACACCATTTGTCACTTATATTCAGAATTGATTGATTGATTTAGCCATGTAGGTTGACTTAGCCTTCCACTTCCTAAGGCAGCTGTAAAATGAGTGAGCGCTTAACCATCAGTCAAAACGTGTGTTAAATAGAGATAATAAAATTTGTGCCATCATGTATAAAAATTGCTTACTGCGGTTTGCAGTTGTCAGTAAACCAATAACCAATAATAATCCTTAGAATAAGGCGGACAATTTTTGTCGTGTTTCCCAAGAAAGGCTCACGAATGTAACGCTCTGGCGATATTAGAATTTTTACAAAGCTTGCAAGCTCAGCATGGTTGAGAAATTAATTGAGTTTGTTTTTGTGTCTTTTTGGCAGATGCTCACCACGTCCTTTCACCAATTCAGGACGGATGGATAACGATTGGCTTTCATTGGCATTTCATCACTACCATCTTCAAGATGAGGCACTGATGAGAAAGACAAATGAAATTAAGTAAAGGGATGGTTTGAACCTGTGAAAACATTCTTCTTACTTCACATAAAAAATATTTTAAAATTATTTTCCTTGTTAAGTGCAAATGTGCTTCTGTGTTTTCAATTTTGCATGTGGTTGGTTTTTTTATGTGCGTTGTGAATTGTTCTTGAAAACTTGTTTGGTGATAACTTATGGGATGCATTTTTCATAAAATTTCTAATTACAATTAATAATTGCAGTAATAAAAAATTCATTTGTGAAATATCAAAAATCATGATTAATACAGTCATAATCATTAAGTGCAAAAGTCATGATTAATATAGTGTGGAGAAGTCAGATTATAATAATATAATTGTTAGTCAATAAGAATAAAAGGTTACTTATAGGCTGCAACACTGTTACTAACGTGGCAGTCTTACTTCCGAAGAACTTTAGTTAACTTTGTCAGGCTCGTCAACTTATATCATTCATAGGTTTGGACATTAGCATCTCACCAACACTCGTATCACAAGTACATGTAACAGTTATGTATTAATCATTACATGTATATTATTATAATCTTCTCTTTATTTAATAAAGTTAGTTTATATCAGATCTGTCTCTTCCTGTGCAGCTACGTTCCCTAACATAATCGAACTTACTAATCTTTCTAATATAATAGTAGAGATAGTTTAAGTAGTGCTAGCAACATTGCTACACTTCTAATATTGCAGTCATTCTGCTCAAATCCTAGTCATTTTTTGACAATTTACAGCAGAGGTGAAGAGAAGAACAAATAACAATTGTTTCATAACAGAATACTAAATCTGTGATCTAGTTTGTGCTAATTTTGCTTTGAACATAAAGAACAATTGTTTGTGATTATGCAATAAAAACTTGCAGTACATTCCATAGTTTTTATACCAATAAATGTTATTTGAATCATTGTTCTTTTATGGTTATTGAAATGTTTATCAAGTCATAAAGAGAGCAGGATCTATAGTTGAGTGCATGTTTGATCTATGGGGTCGATGAAATTGTATGGGTGACAATGCAATGAGCCCGAAACAGTGGCTCATATATTTGGGAAATTATATCTTTAAATAGGCACTGAACTTCAACGTGTGTGAGAAGAGACCGGTAGTCTCCAGAGCAATGTATGTGGAAACTTCAGTGCTGGTATGAAGCAGTGGGGAAAGTGTTCCAGGAAAATGCATCTTCCATGGGAGAAAATTGAATTAACTAATGAGGAAAAGACTAGAGTAAAAAATATATAAGAAGCAACAGTATCTTCACTTCAGTGTCACAGTTTCAGATAGTCCAAACCAGTGTAGCAAGAGTCAGTTGGATTAAACCTGGAACTAAACGGAAGCAAAGTTATTAATAAATGGGATACTTTGGTAATCTGACTCTCTGTCTCTCTCTATCTCTCTCTGTCTCTCTCTCTGTCGAAACTGAGTATTACTAAGATGTCTTCTAACAGAATGTCAAATTCAGCCCGGTTAGGGCCCCTAAATCACTAATCGCCGGGTTCCTGAACGTCCTAGACATTTGCCCCTCCCTGTCCATAGTTGACGTAAACATCTGCTAAGATCATCTGGATCCAATTGCGAATTCTCACTTTTCAGCAGGAACTAGAGGAGACGTGGATTTTTGGAAGAAATGGCATTGTAATCGATTTTCGTTTAGAGCAAAAACATAGGCTATGATTAGAAACGGCAGGAGACCCTGCCTGTTAATTGAAGCTGATTGAAAATGCATTCGATATGATTCAAATACAAGTACTTAAATCATTATCTGATGTTCATTCAGTCGCTGATCAGACTGGCAAAACGGCAGCTTATTAGTCCAACTAATTACGGACATTAAAGTGTATACCGGTTATTAGTATTGGGAGGTCATTTGATGAGAGTTTCCTTTAAGTTATACCAAAATATGTTTTTATAAATATCTGAAAACAAGTTCTCTGTGGAAATTTTTTAGGGTCACGTCAGCTTTGCTTGTGATAACAACGTCAACAGCCGTGACAGATGAAAGACGGCTTTGAACGAAGAATTTGACTAATTCCGCACTTTATGGACCACCGCGCACTCAAAATGATGACGTCAGGCAAGGATGTTCTAAGTGGTGGTCCATAAAGTGCGGCCACAGAGCTGATCTCTTTTAGCCCTTGATTCTTTTCCTCGTCCGTATTTGGCATTAGCCTTACCATCCTCACTGATCAATAGAATAATTCTCCATAGCATTTGCCCCTCTGTAGATAGTCGAACGAAGGCACAGTGCCAACGCAGAGATATTCCAAATCTCTTCTATTAATCTTCCGGGGCCTTCCCCAGTCTGTTGAGACCGGTCTCTTCTTCATCTTCCTAGGGCCATCCATATATTACGTACGCACTGAGGGATTGGCGATAGGATTTATGAAATGTTGGGTATGGGTGCCTATGCCTTAGGGAGGGGTCTCAACAGAATGTGTGCGTGCGAAAACTACATTTCTAATAATTATAACAGGTTGGTTAGCTGCAGTTTAACGACATTGCGTGATAAAAAAATCATTAGCCGTGCCCTCAGTCTTTATCCAGGCTAGGGACTGGCACTGCTGGATTTCAAGCAGTGGAGGAGTTTCTAGTTTTGACGTCCACGTTAGCCTATTTATATTACTAATTGGCTAATGTGGATGTCTTAATTAGATATTTGTTTTGCCTACGTTTGTCCAAGTCATCCAAGGTTATTAGTCTGTTCACGGAATTTAACAGAATTCAGAGGGATGACAATTGTTCTTGAATTGTTTTAATGGATGCAAAGTTTGCGAGACTAATTGAAATTAATCCATTCTCTTACAACTTGGATTTGGAGTTTTCTAGTATTATCAAGTTTTGTTCAGATTGTTCAGCTGTGGAATTGGCATATTGAAATTAGAACTAAAAACCAACACGCTGACTATATTCCTGCTTTATCAATTTTAAGGAGTATTAAAACTGATTAGAATGCAAATGTTAGTAGCCTATTTTACTTCTTCATAATAGGCCCCTAGCTATGAAATTTTAGCGAGCAAATATGATGATCAACAAAAGTAAACATCAGCCTAAGGTAAAATAAATTTCTTATACCCTAAATGTCTTTCTTACTAGTTTAATTCCCGAGGGATCTCAGGATAACAAAAGTAACTTTATTGATAACAATACCGACAGCAATAAGTAATGATACAAGGCTGCGCTAGGTCCCTGGTTTGTTTGCTTGAGGAAGACCCACGTTATAACAATGCGAACAACTGGTGTAACGATATTCGTCACACCGTGGTAGACCGATATCGGTCAGTGATGTCATTCTCGTAATAATAATTGCGCCTCTGAGTAGGTTTCGTGAAGGGGCGCTATATAAATTATAGAAATGAATGAATGATCCAAGGAAGTATTCATTACTTAGTACATAATCCTTCCTGTGTAGGTCTACACATCGGGCAACGCACTTCCTCCATTCGTCTCTATCCAAAGCCAATGTCTCAGCCTCCTCCCACGGTATCTCCAAACATTCATTCATTTCGAAAATTTATATAGCGCCTCTTAAAGGCTACTACTCAGGAGCGCTCCCGACCCCGGCTAAAAAGAACATTGACAACCGCAACGCCAACGGAAGCATGTTCCAGGGCGAAGAGCCAACCATCGAGAATTATATAGGCACTGCAGAAAGAGCCTTTTATATATTTTGATACATGCGATTGCGTGCCACACAATTAATTCTATTAAAATTGCAAACTCAAATTTTTAAGTCGTTATGAAGATACTTTTACACATATCCGATATGACATCTATACGATCAGTAGTTCTATTACGATTACAACCTCACTCCTTGTTTGCTTGAAAACTTTCTATTCGAAGCAATTTTTCCTCTTGATGATCGCGCACTAGTGCTTCTGAATAGCTAGTACTGCAAAGAAGCGCTTTATAAATTCTTGGATACTATGTGATAATGGAGTCTGATTGTAGCTCTAATATCTACATTTATATGACGCATTCCTTGAAATTTATAACTTTTTCATTAAGTATTATTAAGTCTACGTCTATCGCTTGCAGCCATCACCATGCCATTTTCAAATAAAACCTTTTATCATGCCATACTGTGAATAGCTGTGTAAATCTATAGATGGGTTCTATTCTACTCTATTCACGGATTTATGAAGCGCCTCTCACAGTAGGTCTACAGCCTAATCAGAGGCGCTCCCAGTGCGAAATATAATTGTCTATTAAAATAGTAAATACGACGCTTTTAATCTCTTAGTGGGATTCGAATTAAGTATTCGACGCTTTTCAGTCAGTTAACTTCCCAACCACGATACTTGAGGTATGGTGAAGTTAGGCCTACCCCTAGCATTAAAATAAGCTACACAGATAGCCTATGTTTGAAACATCCTTTCCTACTTCCAACCTATCAGATGCGTTCTGCGCGTGCGTAGTTTGATTCTGCTGGAACCCGGATGAATACAAACCCGGTGATGACTAATCGTCACGACATCCTACCCAGAATGCATTCACCGGGCGACAGAGCACATCCTTTCGCTTTCAACGTCACTTCCGCCGTATTACCGCTGCAGTTTTTGTCGGCTAAAAATGCGTCTATTTGAGAAAACTTTCACAGAAGCGAGACTAATGTTTCGCGTCCCAAAATGGCGGCGCGTCGCATTTTTATTCGCGACCGAAAATGCACTTTTCGCAATGTTATAATTATATTGAATCGCAAAGGTTTATTTGGCTTTTGTGAAACTGCTTAGGCTTAGTCTAGTCGGTTCAGTCCCGTTTTAAAAAAAAAGAGAAAATATGAGCTAGTTTGATTTTTTCGTGTGACACTGAAATTATGAACCGCGCCCACATTGCCAACATCATCGATTGCGGTCCGTTTTTCTGTTTAAAATACGCCATCAAATACTTTCTACAAACTTATTTAGATGGAACATTTTAACTTCTAAATAAACGTACGTATTAAAGCGCTTTTAAGGAAATTATTTCGTTAAGAACCTGTTGCGCTTTGACCCAATTTTTCGCCTTCTACCAAATCTCAATTTGTAAAAATTTTATCCGTAAATAAATTTATTTCCAGAAAACAGAAAGAGAATTCACCCAAAAATTAATTAAATTTACGGCCGAAAAGAGAATATCGCCCGAACGTAGAGTATATATACCTAAACAGACGAACGGACGAACCGAAAGCCAGAGCCAGCCTCCTGCAGAATTCTTAGGCGGAACCGCCTGCATCGACCATCAACCAAGAGACTAACTAGAGACTGACAAAGCCGGTGGGGAGATTAGAAGCTTTCTAGGGCTCTGCATGTGGGCCCGCTTGCCCGATTGGTCCGGGGCTCCCACTCCGTCGGCCTGGATGGCCACCCGCCCGGCCAGTCGGCTGGCCAGCAGCGGACTTCGCTGCCCAGCAGCTCCTGCATCGAGAGCTCGTAGTGAACTCCCTATGAACTGTGGTCTGGATCGACCCAGTGACCGATATTGCAAAACATAGGGCTCTGGTCACACGGGCGCATGAATGGATGAATGCCTGGATGCGTAGGAAAGTAGGCTCTTATTTGATACATGCCTGTATAATAATCCGTAGGAAGTTGTTTTTATGTTGAATAAAACGTTTAAATAAATAACAGCGAAGCGTCATTTTTCCAAAATTTATTTTGTTTTGGAAGATTAATTAAATCTGCGTTGCCATAGTAATAACCAGCAATGTAGCGAAGGTTGACGTCAACTATACTTCACCTGACCATCATAATCGGAATAGCAAACTTTACATTTCCAAAGCACAACCCGTCTACGTAAAGGAGGAACGGACAATTGTCCCCTCGGATAACTGCACCCTGAGAATTGCCCCCTCAACTAGAACAATTGCCCCCCCCCCCGTTAGACCATCAGCTTGCATACATAAATACATGCATGCGTACATACATGCATACACACATACACACGTACATACATACATACATACATATATACATACAAACATACATACATACATACATACATACATACATACTTACTTACATACATACATACATACATACATACATACATACATACATACATACATACATATATACATACATACATATATACATACAAACATACATACATACTTACTTACATACATACTTACTTACATACATACATACATACATACATACATACATACATACATACATACATACATACATACAAACATACATACATACATACATACATACATACATACATACATACATACATACATACATACATATATACATACATACATATATACATACAAACATACATACATACATACATACATACATACTTACTTACTTACATACATACATACATACATACATACATACATACATACATACATACATACATACATACATACATATATACATACATACATATATACATACAAACATACATACATACATACATACATATATACATACATACATATACACATACAAACATACATACATACATACATACATACATACATACATACATACATACATACATACATACATACATACATACATTCATACATACATACATACATACATACATACATACATACATACATATATACATACATACATATATACATACAAACATACATATATACATACATACATATATACATACAAACAAACATACATAAATACATACATACTTATTTACTTACATACATACATACATACATACATACATACATACATACATACATACATACTTACATACATACTTACATACATACTTACATACATACATACAAACATACATACATACATGCATACGTACTTGTACGTACCTACGTACGTCGTACGTAGGTACATACGTGGGTACATACATACATGCATATACATACATGCACACATGCATACATGCATGCATGCACGCATGCATACTTATGGGCATTCTTACATGCATACATATATGCATACTACACGTATACTTAGATGCGCAGCTACGTGCATACTAAAATGCATACCTACATACATGTATGCATGCATACCTACATATATGCATAGATTACACACAATACTATTCAACTTTTTGTGGGTGGCGGCAATTGTCCATGGGGAAAATGTCTTACCTAAAATAGGGGTTAATTTTCCTACACTGATGTGATGGGCACCAGCTGATTAACTAGCGCTGTGTCGAGGCAACGAGGTTATTCAGAGATGTCTGTACCACCTCCGGAATTGCAATTAATTTTCAATTGATCTCACACAAACCAAAACTCTATATCGTACTCTGTGAGCATCTTTCACTCAGAACTAAAAAGACAAAATTTTGTACAAATCCGGTTCGCATTTCTTCTCAGCCCCTTTCTCCTTCGCCGCTCCAATTCTAAAGAAGTGTAGGACAATTACCACCCGGACAATTCCCTCCATATGTATACACGCATGCCTGTATATATATGCATGCATGCATGCATGTATGCATGCATGTATGCATGCATACATGCATGCATGTATGCATGCATGCATCTATGTATGTACGGGTATATATGTATTTATGTACGTGTGAATGTATGTACTTATGTATCCATGTATATGTATACACGTATGCATGTATATACACATACATGCATGTATGCATGTGTTTGTGTGTCAATCAATCAATGAAACTTAATATGGTGCCTCTTCAAGAAATCTACTCAGAGGCGCACCGGGTCCAACCTCGGTCATATAAGACAGTTTTCAAGAGTGTAGGCCACTCGCCTTACCCCGGACATTTGCCCCCCCCCCAGGATAACAGCCCCGAACAATTGCCCCCCCCCCCGTGTAGACCATAAGCTCGCCCAAATTATATGTGCATGCTTGTATGTGTGTACATATGATGCATGATTGTATGCACATTATGTATGTGTGTATGGATGTGTCCATGTCGGCTACGTGTTACTAAACCTGTTAAATATCTATCTTTAGAGGGTTGACACATTGTTTTTGGTTTCAAAACATATATACATGCATGCACGCAAGCACGCATACACGTTGGTTTGTTTGAATGTATGTATGTATGAATGTATGTATGCATGCATGCATGCATGCATGTATGTATGTATGTATGCATGCATGTATGTAAGTATGTATGTATGTATGTATGTATGTATGTATGCATGCATGTATGTAAGTATGTATGTATGTATGTATGTATGTATGTATGCATGTATGTAAGTATGTATGTATGTATGTATGTATGTATGTATGTATGTATGTATGTATGTATGTATGTATTTATGCATGTATGCATGTATGCATGTAAGTATGCATGTATGCATGTATGCATGTATGCATGTATGCATGTATGCATGTATGCATGTATGCATGTATGCATGTATGCATGTATGCATGTATGCATGTATGCATGTATGCATGTATGCATGTATGCATGTATGCATGTATGCATGTATGCATGTATGCATGTATGCATGTATGCATGTATGCATGTATGCATGTATGAATGTATGCATGTATGCATGTATGCATGTATGCATGTATGCATGTATGCATGTATGCATGTATGCATGTATGCATGTATGCATGTATGCATGTATGCATGTATGCATGTATGCATGTATGCATGTATGCATGTATGCATGTATGCATGTATGCATGTATGCATGTATGCATGTATGCATGTATGCATGTATGCATGTATGTATGTATGTATGTATGCATGTATGCATGTATGCATGTATGTATGTATGTATGTATGTATGTATGTATGTATGTATGTATGTATGTATGTATGCATGTATGCATGTATGTATGCATGTATGTATGCATGTAAGTATGCATGTAAGTATGCATGTATGCATGTATGCATGTATGCATGTATGCATGTATGCATTTATGCATGTATGCATGTATGCATGTATGCATGTATACATGTTGACAACCCACTTGATCTGAAGCAGCGCTCTTGAATAAACTGAGGCCCTGCGCTTGGTTCTGAAGGGGCGCTTTAGAAGTGTGGAGATTACAATTACGATAGGCTATTAGGCATCGAGCGGTGTAATTGCGCCAGAGTCTCGCCTTTGAGATGCGGCCGTGTGAAGGTGGCGTTAGGGTGACCGCAGGTTTAGACGACGTCATCGCATTCTAGGCCAAAGAGCAGCAGTCGAAAATGATTTCATTTGGTTGTTGCCTACTAGTGGAAGAATGGAAAGAGGAGTTTGTGAGGAAGGGACGGATGATAGAGGAAGTGGAGTAGCAGTGAACGGAGGAAGAGTAGAACCTGCT